>VDFB02341090.1:7889-131903 GCA_007258455.2 Sequoia sempervirens | reverse complement strand
TATGTGTATCTCTATATACATTTAAAATAACAACATTTCATGACATTCTTTGTGTATAAGAAATTACATGCTTCAAAATGCAAAATGTTTTGTAACCTACAACCTGCAAAGTGTTTTAAAACCTTAAACAAGTGAAAACCAAAAACCAAAAAAAAAATAGAATTGATTTGCATTGTTATTCACCTATCACCTTAATAATGTTTGTTTATTGTATCCCCCACCTGCAACTCCTCCCCACGGACTCCACCCTATAACTTTCAATAGCAAAATGCAAAATTTCACAACACATTGTTTTGCAACTTGCACTTCATTTGTCCAATTTTATTTTAAAACATTGGACAATTAAAAAATCAAAATAAATTGGAATTGGTTCACATATTTACTCACACATCACCCTGCAACTCCTTCCTACATATTTAACAATAGAAAGCAATACTTCATTGAAGAATACAATAAACCATAGAATACACCAAAAAAATGCAAAAGTAAAAGTCTCGCCATAGTTCATTGACTATATGGCACGAAACACAAGAAACATCATTATACCCAACAACATGCCATTCACTCGACGTCTTCATCATGGAAAAGTTTTGTCCCACCAATGCATTTGTTAGTTCAACACCATTTTGGTGGGTCCCTCCTTGTAATGGCCATACCATTTTGTATAGTGGTGTATGTTATGATATCTCTGACATGTTTTGTAGGGAGAATAGCCGCATCTGAAACCCAAATGCAAATTGTTCTTTGTCGAGCGTTGTTGCTACATGATAAGGCAAGGTAGAAAGATCAGCAAAGAATACAACTTTTGCTAAGTTTTTGTTTGCTTCTATTGCCTTTGTCATCACAAATGGAAAATCTTCTTCACATTTCTACTTTTACACTAATAACAGATGATCGAACAATCAACACTAAAGAGTTCTTTCTTCCATGCAAGCTTGCTCTTTAACTTTAATCTCCACATGTTCTATCTTTGTGTCACATTGAAGCCCTTGGCCTAGCACCATTCAATGATTTTCTATCTAGTACAGGCAACGTTTGCCTAGTGACTTATTTTACCACAGATAGCTTCATGACCATCTTCTACTCCACTTCATGCTTTCACGGAATGGCTAATTCAATCACAGGCACACAATCAGATATACTCTTAACACCATAATGATTTGGAAGTCATTCAACATTTTATTATTGAATAAAGGGTAGCATATACACAATGAGAAATATCAGTTAGGATGTAATATGCAATACTCATTTATTCTAACAATACCACGGAAACTATAATATACTCTTCTTGACCATAGTTTAGTAGTTTATAATAATGCATAACATGATATCTATCGAATAAAAATGAGAAACATAAATGATTGATTTATGTAACACTAGTCATCATCGATGTTCCATTTTACATCGTATTTACAATGGCTAAATGGGTTTAACATTTATTGAATTTTTTTTAAGTAATTTAATAATGCCATGTGTTAGTTTTAGGATCAGAAATGTAAGCAAGCGGAAACTGTAACACATAGATCAATGAACACAATATTTTACCCTAGGAAAACCCTCCTCAAGGGAGAAAAACCCAACAATAATATTCTCTTTATAAATCAGATGAATAAGTGCAGAAAACTGCATACAAATCAGGGCCTACACAAGGCCGAGTCTAATACAATGAATGGAGACACTTCTCCTTGAAGCGAAATACAAAAGATGACACTTCTTATAATTGAATCTGCTGCTAGGAGGCGAACTGTTGTTGCTGCTGAAGATGAAAATTGGAAAGTGAATGGATTGATTGCTTGAATGAGAGGACTCCATCACTTTATATATCAAACCAAGCGACCTCCTTTCTAGGTTGGCTTTTAGAAATAATATAAATATTATTTAAAACATAAAGGCTGACCTACCTTGAACAAGAATATATTAAGGAGAAAATATCTCTTGAAACTACATGACACTAACACTCCCTCTTAGCTAGGGAGGTATTTTCTAGATATCCTCATCATGGAGTCTCTCAACATGACGCCCACAATGGCTACACCCATTTGTGGAAAACCACATCTCAGTCTCAAAGATGTACAAGAGTTCATCATGGAGTCTCTCAACATGATGTCCACAATGGCTACACCCATTTGTGGAAAACACATCTCAGTCTCAGAGATGTACAAGGGTTCATCACGGAGTCTTTCAACATGATGTCGTCATGGAGTCTCTCAACATGACGTCCACAATGGCTACTCCCATGTGTGGAAAGGAACACATCTCAGTCTCAAAGATGTACAAGGGTTCATACGGAGTCTCTCAATGTGATGTCGTCATGGAGTCTCTCAACATGACGTCCACAATGGCTACTTCCATGTGTGGAAAGAAACGCATCTCAGTCTCAGAGATATACAAGGGTTCATCACGGAGCCTCTCAACGTGATGTCATCATGGAGTCTCTCAACATGACGTCCATAATGGCTACTCCCATGTGTAGAAAGAAACACATCTCAGTCTCAAAGATATACAAGGGTGCATCACAGAGTCTCTCAACATGATGTTGTCATGGAGTCTCTCAACATGACGTCTCATCTTAGTCTCAAAGATGAACAAGGGCTTGCACCTCATATTTCTATGTCTCAAAGAAATATACACTACAAGGGCTTTCATCGCATATTTCTCCATCTCAGAGAAATATACATTACAAGAGCTTTCACCTCATATTTCTCTGTCTCAGAGAAATATACATTACAACAAATCTTCATGATGATGTGATTCCCTCTGAAGCTCCAAGTACTTGCATCAACCTCCTGACCTCCTCGTCCAAGATTGCCCGCAATGCTTGCCTTAGAGGAACGGTTTCTAACGCACACCTCTGGCACTACTGACTTGCGAGAGTTCAGGACTGTCCTTCTCGACCTCATCCCAGATCACCCTATTTTGAATAGGTTTGCGGAGCTACCAATGTCAAATCCAAATTGACTATCTTGTGCAATTTTGTTCTCTGCAGCTAGAGAGGTCTTCCAAGGACTTTAGCACCTGGCCTTGCAACACTGCAACCCATTTAGCTGACACCTTCACTTCTTCTTAGTGAGTCACAAAATTCCCTCTTGATCCATGCCTCATAGATTGCAAAGAAATCCTCTGGAAGTGAACTCCCCTCCATTGACTGATCTCAGAACCTTAATCCTTTTCCCAAACATGCTCTCGACTCGTGCCTTGAATTCTCTAAATTTAACTCCCTCTAAATGCCATTTCCTCCTCTTTGAAGTAGTTGATTGCAATAACAATTTGTATAGGTTATTCGTTGTTTAGTGTCTTCATCTTTCTCAATCTTCTTTGCTGATGCAAATTCTCCATCCAAGGTTGACCCAACCTTGTGCCCTCGAGAGATGTCTCCAATGAAAAATCATGAGAGTTATGCGCCACCAACTCAGTCCCAAGGCTGCAAGCTATGTCTCCATGTTTGTCCAGCCGGCATGACTTCCTCACAGGATGCTTCAAGCTTTTCCTCTTTCTGAATTCCTTGTGCAATCTTGGATAATTAATCCATCATCCTTTTTCTCCTCGATCCACTCTGCATTTTAAAGAGATTAACAATATTTCATAAAATCAAACTAACCCGAAGAGGAATATATAGACCAATGCTAGTAGCATACATGATTTATTATTCCTAATGTTATTGCATGAATTATTATTAACTACATGATTATTATGATCATTATTCAAAGGTACAAACATAAAATACTTATCTCTTTAATGTTGGCTCCTCTAGTATTCACTTCGATCTCCCAACAACTTATTTTCTTCGATGATTTTATCACTGACGCTTGCCTTATGGAATTTGTCTTTATGTTGGCAAAGTCAAACAATAAGTAGACCCAATATATTGACTCAAGCAACTCTCGATTGAGTAACTCCAAATTTCAATAAAAAATATTTGGTTTGATTTAAGCCTAAGTAGTTGAGAATAAAACACCAACTCTTGTCTTAACTTAATTTTCCTTATGTGAATGGACTCCCTGGAGGTTGACGTGTTTCAAACTTGTCTTATGCGATAGCAGCGCCTGACTCCAACTCTATTAAGAAATGTGATCTCCCTGATATATTCGATGCTTAATAATTACCTCCCAACTGCTTTATTTTATTTCTAACCTGGCAACGATGTGATATTTCATAACCCAATAGAAGAGAAAGTCACAACTTTACCCAGCAACGTCTCCTTCCTTATTTGTTTTGTTCATAATCTCGATAGTTGGAAATAATATCAATGATTGGACTTTGATCGTTCAAAAGTATTTCCCAGATATGATCTCCAAGAAGTCACACCTTGTCTTTTCTCAACGCCTCCAAATCGTTTGTCTCATTCAGCTTTAATAAATTGACGCCAATATAGATGATTCAATTTGTCTTGTCTATAGACATTAAAGGCCACGACTTCTATTAAAATAATCTCCAGATTTGTCTTTATTCCAAATTTCGTCAGATATCTGCTTCTCGTCTCTGCCTTTATAATATCAAACCATATGAATACCTTGCTTTATCAAATAAAATCGATTCTTTTCCAGCAACTCCAAAAGCAAATATTTAATCAAATTTGTCTTCTCTGATGATAAGCTACGAATCTCTCCAATATTGAAAAATTATGCAAATATATACTTCCAAAATCGAATCTCACCACTCTATCAAAATTTGGTCTTATGACCATTAAATTTTGATAATGTCAAATGACCAACAGTGAATTCCTCCTAGAATGCTTAAACAAATCTGATCAAATCTTCCCTAAACCCGCTCTGATACCATGTTAGTTTTAGGATCAGAAATGTAAGCAAGCAGAAAATGCAACACATAGATCAATGAACACAATATTTTACCCTAGGAAAACCCTCCTACTCGAGGGAGAAAAACCCAACAACAATATTCTCTTTATAAATTAGATGAATAAGTGCAAAAAACTGCATACAAATCAGGCCCTACACAAGGCCGAGTCTAATACAATGAATGGAGACACTTCTCCTTGAAGCGAAACACAAAAGATGACACTTCTTAGAATCAAATCTGCTGCTAGGAGGTGAACTGCTGCTGCTGCTGAAGATGCAAATTGAAGAGTGAATGGATTGATTGCTTGAATGAGAAGACTCCATCCTCTTTATATATCAAACCAAGCAACCTCCTTTCTAGGTCGGCTTTTAGAAATAATATAAATATTATTTAAAACATAAAGGCTGACCTGCCTTGAACAAGAATATATTAAGGAGAAAATATCTCCCGAAGCTACACAACACTAACACCATGAACCTTTGTAACTATCAACCATGCCAACCTCCTCCATTTGTCAAAAAAACATACATAAGCTTGGGGTACCAAACTTAATTTAATGCATCTAGATTCTGCATCAAAATAGACAATAATCTTGTGCTTGGACACATAAATGAACACTTACTCTAAATACAAAATATCTTGGTATATTTCTTCCCTCCTGAAATTAAAAACCCATTTTCTCGTTTTTGAACATATTAAGAACAAGAAAAGAAGCATTGCAGGAAATGGCCTCATAATACATGCACTCCTCCCGTAATTGAGACAGAATAAGGTTTAAAATAGGTGACAAATGTTGCTAGAAACATTTCACAAGTTGAATAATGCTTTATTTCCTATTGTAACTGATGAAGAGAAGTCATACGGAGCAATCTGCAAGCTCAAATGTTTGGCAGTACCGATGATCTCACGTTATAATTTGGAAATCATAACAATGCTGATGGATTATGCTGTGAACTTGGTAATCTTACTTGACGCATCACAGTAGATGAGATACTGAATTGTTGAATGAGACGAAGAAGTTATGGTGTCTTCCATCACTGAGATATGCATGACACTATATTGAATCACATAAAAGAAAGTACTCAAATTGACATTAGTTAGAATCTATCGCAAATTGTTGATTGCAGAAATGTAAGAATAGAAATAATAAATATGAGCCTTTAATTTTTTTTCACATTAATCATACTACTGAATTCCCCGAATAAATAGATAGGAAGAAATTACAAATATGACAAATATCAAGATGTTGGACCCTCCAAACTCCAATATACATCCTCTGCAAAAATGAAACCTCTGATAATATTTGATAACACAATTGATGATAGTTTAGTGGCCAGATACGCATATTACATGGTTTCTGCTAGGGTACAGAGGCCAGGAAAATTTCAAAGAGCCATTATAGTTTATTTCTTGTTCTAACTGGTAAAGAAAGAGGATCAAAATGAATGCTGGCGACTCTCTAAGTGTCCCAGATCATCTATAACAAACTTCAAAACAGGAACAGTAAGATGTGTCACTTTTCCTTTGACCGCAATATAACAATTTGTGTACTCCTTTACTTGGATTAGGAAAGTGGGAACAACTAGAACAGTTGCCACCTGAACTCCAATTCTTTAGGTAGTTCACTGGATGATTTCTCCTAAAATGCCAACCACTTTTTATAGTAAACACATGTTTTGGGGGAAATCAAGCCATCATCCGTGCACTCGTGTAAAACCTATTGTACAAATTGAAACATATTAGATTTCAATATAATAAACAGAGGTGCAAAAATAAGTAATCTTGTAATTTTGTATATTATAAACTTGTCCCTTCTAAAGTTAAGTATTCTATTGCAGGTTGCAGTTGACAGAGAAAGTAAGACCATACTGGACAAACTCCACAAGGAATATCTGTGAATGCTGATGACTCTTGAATTCGAGTTTGAGAAACCCTAAAACAAAACTCATTCTGCAAATAAAATAACAAAACTTATATTAGTGTTGCAACCAAATATTATTCCAAATACATAAACAACCAATTGATACAATTAGTGAGTAGTTTTATTCATAATTGCAAATGGAAATGCAGTTCAAACTAGTAACACAGATTTGCAACCCATCAGAGCTGACTTACCACGGGAATGGAAATGAAGTCGCCAGTTCCAGTGCTTCTGACTTTTTCCACGCTGCCATCTAGCACCAGCATATCCAATATCTGTTTTAATGTTGAACAACATGATGATAGTCAGTGGAATTAGAACTTCTAAAAAGAGGGATTGCATCAACATATTAATTTATCCAAGACGAGCTCACACTATGGACCCCCAAGTTACTCAATAAATAGTAATTACCCTCCATGACCACATAAGTCCTCTGGTTAGAGTTCTTATTCATAAATATCATCGGTACAGCAAGTTTCAAAAACAAGAACCACGGGAAGACAATAATATTCTGAACCATTTTTGTAACAAGACAGCAGCTACTAGAATGGATGATATCCAAGGCCAGGCTTACTACTCGTTCTTGCTACATGGATATTTTCATTATAACTCCACATTTAGACAGGATCACTGGATTGAAAAATAGTATCCTCAGCATAGATAGAAAGAGGAATTTACAAAGTCAAGTTACAGAGATCGAGTCAATAATTATCTTAGAACAAATAAGGAAGAACAGAGAGTTTATGGGACAAATAAGACATGTCATTAGATGGATTTTTTATGGGATAATGAAGAAAAAGTTTAGGACCACAGAAATCATCGGGGATCAAAGATTCAAGTCTGAGCAAGGACAATTGAGAAAACCAGGAATGAAAGTTCAAGAATTAAAGCGACCTTACCAGTTTCTTCAAGAACATAGGGCCCACCTGTACTAAATACAGGTACACCTTGGGTAGACACAAATGCATCCTGGGTCTCTGAGTTTTGCCAGAGTACATCCCAGGTTTGCTCAGGTTGTAACCCAGATACCCCACACCCAGAAAAAAAATAATAATAATGAACAAAAACACAAAATGAAAAACTCAAATTATACAAAGTTAAAAACCTAAACTAACTATAAAAGTAACTACCTAACTGCAAGAAAAAATAAAGCAAACAACACTTCCTATCTTTCATTACTAACTCACCTGAAACTCCATTGCTACTCATTGCTCAGGGCTGCAAGTTTGATTTGTATTTGAACATCATGTTCTCACAATTCCTACACCTCTACAAGTGTTAAATAGTTGTCAAGAGACTCAAGACATTAGGATGTAGAGCTAGAGCCCTCCGACTTGTATGCTTCTGTTACGCAACTTTTCTTAGTCTCAATTGATGATGAGGAGCATGAGGCTGCTACTCAGCATATACATAGTGCAGTTAGTGGGAGTGGCGTTGGCACTGCTTGTGGTTCTAATGAGCCAAGTGATGATGTGTATGCTGTTGATGAAGAGCAATATGATGATTTGGATTAAGTTTCCATGTGCAGTTGCATGTCTGACCATAGAAGGCAGACTTGGCGAGTAATCACTAGCTTTTTGGCCTGGCAAGTAACCTGTCAAATAACTCACCAAGTTATTATGCCATTCAAAAAACTCGGCCAGTCCATGCCATTCATTTGTGGGATGCAGGATGTGCTAGGGACATGCAAAAAAGGCTCAAAAATCTGCATTTTTTTGCTTATAAAAGCTAACACACCCTTCTCACTTCCTCACAACATTCTTGCATACATTTGAGCCTAAGTTACCAGTTCGGTTTTGGGTTCAAGTTCGGGTTCAAGGGTTCGGTTCGCAGGTTCAGGCAAAACTTTTTTTGGGGTTGGGTTCGTTTTGGGTTCATTAATACAAAAACATATAAAAATCAGAAATATATACATATTTGCAGCAGTAATTAAGTTCAAAATACATCACCATATTAATAGTCAAATAACATAGAAAAAATACACCACCACTTTCATAGTCAAATATTAAAATATTAGTCATACTCAAATGTCATGATATAAATTAAAGTTCAAACATAAAATTGTCATGTCCCCAACATTGTAACTAATCAGCCAAATAAAATAGATCTCCAAGTTATAAAAATCCAATTCAAATATTATTGCAATTATCACAGATAATATTGCAATAAGATATTATGCCATCGATATTATTTAAATTATCGAGACAGCTGATAAAAATAATAAAACCAATTTATACAATACTAAAACAAGAAACATATAAATATAAAACTAATATCTATTAATAGATGGGAAGCAATCTATCATTCACGGAGGTGATACATTCCCTCATGTCCGCGTGTAATCAGGAGACGCCAATCCAATAAAGGAATTGAATCGGTTGCCAGACATAATCAAACCAAATACGAAGCAATCTCCTCATCCCCTGGCCAAGTAAGCTCCGTATAGACTAACACCTCTACCTAGCTATTGAAAGTATCAATGAAGCTATGTGTTATTTGGAGTTGTCGTTTAGCATCTACAGAATACTATACATGAGCTTGTAAGAGATTTTAGAGGAGGATTGATATATATGGATGTCGCTGGCATATATACCTCAGCAGCTTATATGTCAGGAAGAAATCACGACGACCCCAAGGTGATTATAATGTGCTAAATCGTGGGAGGAATAAGATCACGAGACTAATGAAGAAAAACGAATTAAATAATCAAAAAGAAAAGAAATTATTAAAATAATATATATATCAAATATAAATGTTGTTTGATCATACCCGTCTTCAGCGATTAAAGAACTAACGAACAGGTAATTATCCTACCAAGGAAGCACGAAGAGACACCTTCGTTCAAAACATCAAAAACCCCAAGTGACGCGATCATTTGTAAACATAGATAAAAGGATATGGGTCCGAATAGGAGGGGAGGAATAAAAAAGACGAGTAAGAAGCAATAAAGGCACATAAAGGACCAAACGAATCAGGTGAGAGTATTTCTCCACTTAGCCATTAAATCAGTCTAGCACACCAAATATAAGCTGCTCAATCATAATCATGTTTATTTATCTGAATGAAACACTGCCAGTACGTTTTTGCATATATGATCCTGTAGAGCTGATTATGCTAGTCTCCATAGCCGCATTGCCCTGTCAACATGATCAACCCAGACAAAGAGCCGGACTTCTGAAATGGATCACGATTCTCCCATTCATGTGACTATCTCATCTATTTTGCAGCTTCGATCTATCCCTGTTACAGCCTTGCCTCAAACACCAGCATTTATCCCTTCCATGATTTCCTTATATTGCTGACATTCTTTATGCAGTCCATTCTGAGATTATGAGATGCACATACCTGTGTTGGTTACTATAATTTAATATTCTTTAAATGGCTAAGATTTAGATTATTGTCATGTTCCACTAAGATATATTTTGTGTATATCTCTTTAACATCATTTAGATCAAGATTCTTTCCATTATGGATTACTGCAATTTGAATGCTCTCTGAGTTGAATGATCATGAAGGAATACAAGTATGCATTATATGTAAAAGATTGTCTTCCAAGTGTTTGTAATCCTACTTGGGAGGAAGGGCCTGAGCATATGGTGCCTAAAAAACCCACTTAAGGTTCCGCCCCTAGGACCCTAGGCAGGGAGGTGCCATGGAGGGGTGGCAAGTCCACCTAAGTTTCGGCCAATCCCAAAGCAAGGGTTGGACCATGGAGGGGTGGGGGTCCCACCTAAGATTCCGCTGCAGCCATGGGGGGGTGGTAGGCCTAGGCCACTAAGTGCTCTGTTGGCTTCCCCCAGTAGGTCGTGTTTTCTAAGGAGATGTCATGGATGGAGAATGCAGTTACAAGTTCCCTAGAGTGGGAGGTTGTAGGCTACAACCCCTTGAACTTAGCCAAGGACTTCGGGCGAATCTATCCACAAGGATAGAGAATGCAGATACAAGTCGCTAAGAGGGGAGGGTTGTAGGTTACCACCTTTGTACTAGGGATTACGGCTTTGGGCGGATCCTTCCATGCCATCCCTCATGTGTTTTCATGATTGCTTTTATGAATATGTTTATTTTTGGATGCCTAGAATTTAATGCTAATGAACATGTGTATGTGTGGAAAATTGCTCACTTTGTGGATGCAGGTGACCAGCCAAGAATTTCACATCTTAGAGTGTCCAATTGGCCAACCCTAATCCTAAAACAAGTGAGTTCCAAGACAGGACCAGGTAAGGGACATTACAAAAATGTCAAGTGTTTACAATCAGTCATTATTGATTATTGATCAATCATATGGTCATCAAAAAAAGCATCATTAGCATCCATATTAGATGCTACATTTTGTGTAGAACCACAAATAGCATCAGTGGCACTCGCACAAGCATTGCCACTAGCACTCTCATGCTCAGTAGCTCCCTCAAGCTCATAGTTATCATCAATATCAAGTTCAGTTAAGTGACTTGTGGAAGCATCCAAGTCAAGACGCTCTGGCTCAATATCCCACCTCCTTGAGTCTCTTTCTTTGTAGGAAGTTAGGAACTTTGTTTGTGTGTAATGAGGCGCAAGTTTGAATGCACATACACCAAGTCCTCTGCCTTTTTTGAATGTAACCTATTGCGCTTTATTGAGTGGATGGAGTATGTGCTCCAATCCCTCTCAGAAGAAGATCAACTAGCAACCTATTAAGACCAAATTAAATAGTTAACTTAAGAGTTACAAAATTTAACTAAATAAAATATAAATCAAAATTAAAATTACAAAATATAAAACTTAAATTTAAAAGATAAAAGATTTTGACTATAAAACTTACTTGGGATAAATAAATTATTGCAAGAGGTTGGAGGTGCGTGTATTCTTGGCCGTGGAAGTACCACCAACTAGGAGCACCCGCCCTATACTTGTCTCGAAGAGTATCAAGACCACAATCACCGGAGCATGCAAAACCCATGAACTCAGCCCTCACTAGATCACGTTGGCCATGATCACTAAAGAGTCTGCGAAGTGTTGCCTTGTACCCTTGAGCCACTTCAGCATCTCTATATGGAGCAACTCTTGATGAAACAGAAAATACCTCAGCACTATAATATTTGGGACTCAATGCAAAAGCGAGAAGTTGCAACGGAGTGGTCATTTTGTTCCATCTCTCTACAATGATTTGATGTAGCTCTTTGAAGAACATTTCTTCAGGATCTTCCTCTTTTGCATTGATAATGGTTTTCATCTTCTCAATCATTGAGTCGATGCCATCATATACTTCGCTCAACAAGGTCTATCCATGTCAGTGTAACGGAACATGCTCAATATGGGCTCAGTGAAACTAAGGAGATACTCAACACGATCCCACCTACTGTCATCTAGGATCATTTGCTTAACCTTTTTTTCCCTTTCAGTGCTAGATTGCTTCCATACAAACCAATTAGAGCTGATGACCATATTAGAGAGTGCCTCTCGAACCTTCATAAGTCGTCTCAACACAATTGTGTTGGAGGCAAAACGGGTCTTAACAACCTATTTGAAAATTAAAATAAAATATAATTTAAATTTACAAAATCAAAATTTAAAATTAAAAGAATTAGAAAATTAAAAAATATTGAGAATTCAATTAACTTACCTTCAACAACTCCAATTTTGAGAATTGTCTAAATATGCCTTATGTCATATGGTGGTTGGTGACAAACATTTGGATGTCTTCGGCCCCAACATAAACTTGTTTGATCCACTCAATTTTGGTTCCTATTTTTTGTAGCATTAGATTGAGGGAGTGGACAACACAAGGTGTCCAAAAAATGTGTGAATACTTCTCCTCAATCAATAACCTAGCAGCCCTACAATTTTTTGCACTATCAGTTACAACTTGCACAACATTTTGATGGCCACTTCTTCAATAGCTTGACAAAGGATGTTAGCAATAAATGGACCATCCTTCACCTATCCTTCACAATCCATTGCTCTAAAAAACATTGCCCCTTTAGGGGACACGACAATAACATTGATCAATGGGTGATTTTTTGCATCTTTCCATCCATTAGAAACGATGGTCACCCCTCTATCGATCCACAAATCCCTTGTGGGCTTCAAGGATTCTACTACATGTTTCACCTCTTTATCTAATAAGGTGCAACGCACCTTCTCAAAACCTGGGCCCTTATACCCCTTTGAAGCCTCATTAATAGATTTCATCATTTTTTGTCAATATGGTGAACGAACAACGTTGAATGCCAGTCCATTGGCATAGACACATCTTGCTATGTCTTGATCAGCAATCTCTCTTGCCTCATTCTAAAATGAAGTTTCCAATGGTCCCTTAGATCTTTTATTTGTAGAGGGCACGGCTTGCTCTTGAAGGATGGATATAAATGGATGGCTATCTGTAGGTGGAAACTGAGAAGGCAGTGTAGGGGGCTTCATCACTCAAGATCCTTTCTTTAACAAAGGATAAATTGTTTTAAGAGTGATTGCTTATTGGTGTGTTTTTTCTTGCTCAACAATATATCCCAACAGTATATCATCCGAAATGCCTTGTTTATCTTCACCTAGACAAGCTTTGATGCCTAGTCCAGGGATCCTGCACAAATGCCCTTTCACTCGACTATATGAGCTTGAATATCTAACATGGCAATGACTACAAATCCAAACATATGCTCCACCACTTGGAAGTTGTTGAACCATTTCAACATATTTCCAAAGGGGAGAGTTGGGTTTGTTTTGAAACAAGATTGGTTTGAGCCTAAGGAGGTAGAATCGGTTGCCATTGTAATACCTAAGGCACAACACATTGAAATTTTGGTATTGAAACTAAAATACTTAATTAATTTCAAAAAGCTGAAAAAATTGAACATGTGTTATAAATATAGACACTTAGAAGAATGAAAAAAAATCAAAAACTTAAAAACAAGACAAAAGAGTTCATTTGATGAAAAAAAAAATGTAAAAACAACTTAAAACTTACCTCTTTTGAAGAAATCTTGCTCTACAATCTTCTTGGCAACAAACGGACACTTGCAAGTGCTTAGGAATAGCACAACAACCAACTTCGAACAATCAACGATCAACCTTCAAGTCTATTCAAGATTGTGCAAGGAAGAGAGAAAGTTCAGCAATGGAGGCAAAAAAACTTTTTTTCATTCACAAATTGTCAAATGAGTATATTTTTACCTATTTGATGTGTTAGGAGGCAAATATTAGGGTTAGAGGGAATATTTTAGTCTTTAGAAGTCAACAAAATGTCAAAAAAAAAAAAATTGGAAAAAGTGCAGCCTGGGTGTGAAACTTCCTGGGTTTGAACCCGGTCCGTTGAAATCGAACCCACAATCAACATTTCGTACCATAACCAAACCCATAGTGTGATTTCTGAACCCTGATCAAACCAGTGTCGAACCGAACCAGGATTTTGAACCCTAGTCGTTTCAAACCCAAACCAGGAGGCAAAAGGCAGCAAACCGGTAACATAGATTTGAGCTAATTGCAAGGATTTATAGGCGAATTTGAAGGGAAGATCCGAAGAATTTCAAGGGAGGTTAGTACTTTTTTATTTGTTTTTTTCCAAACATTTAAATTCATTTTAGCTATTCAAATCTAGCATGTAGATTGTAAACAATTCATAATTTCATTGTATTTAATAGTATTTATGATTTTACTTCCAAAGAATTGGATTTATGTGCATTGTTTTTATTCATTTGTACTAATTTTTTTGAATGAAACACTGCTTTTTTCCTAAGTTGTCGGTTTTGGTACAGATCCTGGTTCGGATTCATGGATCTGGTTCATGGATTCGGCTAAAAAAAAATTGGGGTTGGGTTCATTTTGGGTTCGTCCGTACAAAAAAATGTAAATATATACTATAATAATAATTAAATTATTAATTTAATAAATATAAATATATTATAGAATATATTAATAAATATAATATAATATATATTTATAGATTATATTATTATATATTTATAAATATATAAATATCATAATATAAATATCACACGAATCCTCACCGCACCCGAACCAGATCCTGCATCTGGTACAAACTGGACCGAGATCAAATGGTTGAGCCAACGGATCCAATAACACAATTTTTTTCTATAAACAAATTATTTTGCTGATTCATACTTTTTTTTGGAATAGAATCACTAGATTATATTGAATTTATGCTGATTGGGATGCAAATACCCCAAATCTTCAAAGATTAGCCCTCCATATTTGGTGTCAACCTTGTAGTGCTTCTTGTTGTGAGCACAATTGGAGTTTGTTTGAGGCCATTTACAAGAAGATGCAGAATAAATTAACTCAAAAACACCTAAATGGCCTTGTCTTTGTACAATACAACATTTGGCTTTTTACAAGTAGAGAACAAGTTAGAGAACACTGATTTGGGTGGCATTGATCCTTATAGCAATTAGATAGGGTGGGATGAGGAAACCCCATTGTTTGCTACAGAAAAAAATTTAATTTTGAGAAGTAGGCAATGGAGGATGTGGCTGCAGCAGAAGGAGCTACTGGATTGTCACTGGATGACACTAATGAGCCAGAGGAGGAGTTATTGCTATCTAGCAGCAAGATGGAGGTCAAACCAAAGCCACTAACACTACCTTCTATGTCGGGTAAGGAGCCACAATGGAGTACAAGGAATCTCTCCCTAAATTTTCAATAGATCTGGGAAGAGGAAGATGTAAAATGTTGTCATATGCAATTGATGAATTATGATGATGATTTTCAAAGGCAATCATTATAATTTCATAATAGTTGCCAGCTAACTATGATATAAAGATTTTGCATGATGATGCAATTTTGTACTCAATTTATATTCAAATAAATCAAATTTAATCTAAACACTTTTGTACTCATTTATGTACTCACTGAATACATTGTCATTGAATTTTGCAAAAATAATGTGTTTTTAAAAAAATTAAGCAATTTTTTAAGTTACCAAGTTTTTGCCAAGTCACAAATTTTGGGTCTATCGAGTTTTTGCCAAGTCACAAATTTTGGGTCTGCCCAGTTTTTGCCAAGTCAGCATCTGCCAACTATGTGTTTGACCATCAAATATTGCTGCATTTTGAACATAAATAAATCATTTTGCTTTATCTTTAAAATTTGACATTGAATTATCAATTAGCAATTGTGTCCTGTATTTAATTATGTATATTTGTGCAAATTATGGATTTATTTTTATTTTTAATATTTATATAACAATAGTGAACTGCAGCTACCTTGAGATAAGAAGGCCATTACTTCTCAACTGTCCTCTTTCAATTCCTGGGGTAGGAAAGGTGTAATTCTTGACAACTTCCTTCAATCCCCTAGTTTTGATATTAGTTCTCCCTAAAACAATTTTAGGTCATTCTCGGTTCATGCCTATACTGTCTTGCTTTTCTAATTACTAAGCCCATAATATTTTATATGGTAACCAAAACATCAAACCTGAGTAAGAAAATATCAACAAAATGCTGAACCCAAACCAACAACTTAGATTTAAAGGAAGTTGTTAATTGAAATAGATCTCATGTTGGCTTAAGAGACATGCCAATGGAGAAGTAATTAAATTAAACATGTTCCACAGGTCTCCATGATTATAAACATAAGGAGCTTTTAGGGATTAAGAGAGAAGTTGCATGCAAGTAACAACATATTTGGAAATTTTCTCCTAGATAAGGTCACTACAAATACGTGTAATGTCCCCGTTTTCCAGCTCACCTAAATAATATTAATATATTTAATTATTTAATGTTGCTTGGTAAAAGTACAAATATAAAAGTAATATTCAGTGATTAAATATTAAAAGGTTATAAAGTAACGATGAGAAATATTAAAAGGTTTAATTAATAAAGTCGCTTTATAACAATGAGTTAAGTGATTTAGGCGGGAAAACCCTTAAAGGTAATTAAAAAGCATTATAAAAAGGATTTGAGAGCTCATTCTCTCATATTCTAGAATATTATTTTATTTTGGGGTTTGTGTTTTGGAGGAGCTTTTCGGGGTTCGAAACCCTAGGTGAGAATTTCCTATAGGTTCCAATTTTGATGGTGAAAGATTCCTCCCTAGCTGGCATTGGCGGATTCATACAGGATTCACACTTGCACGATAAAGCAAATTTATGAATCTCCTTCGCAGATAAATTTGAAGATCAACAATTGTATTCAGCTTGTCTAAGAAGCAAAGGTTTTGAAGTTTCAGTTTGAGGGTTTTATTCAAGTGCTTCATACGGTGAATTGACAATACATTATACTATTTAGATTTTGGTATCTCATATCTTTTTATTTGTTGATACACTAAGGGTAATTTCATTTCTAATTGATTGCCTTAGTCACTCCAAGTTGGGTGACTATATATTTGTTGGTCGAAATTTAACCATCCAAGATACAGGTTTGACTATCAGAAGACCGAAAACAAACTATGTAGATGAGTTTCCATGTCTTGACAACTTTGATAACAGCTTTGACAACTTTGTAAAATTGCACTTTTGATCCAATTCCAATCCTTCTTCACCTGCAAATCTGCAAACACACAAAGAGGAGAAAAATACTTGTTTTAACTTTTTGGTCTATAAGGGTTTGCCTTGGTCAAACCCTAGTTTGGTAATTAAACCTTGAAATGAAATAATGATAAAAAGAAAGAATGATGAATGAACACTAACTTGTTGCAACTCACCAAACCCTTTAATGGCTGCCCTTAGAGGACTGAAGTCTTAACACATCTTTCTAAGGATTAGATCTTGCATAAAATGGCTTGATTGGATGCTTGATTTGACACTTGATTTGATGCTTGAATGCTTGAAACCTACATCACAATGTTAGCTCCAAAACCATGCATGAACACACATAAATCTTGACATCATGATAGGATCTTGAATGCTTTTGTAGATGACTAATAAATCCACTCTTCAATGCTCTTGACAATAAACTTCTGCTCTTGTGAAAGTTGTCTCAATGCTAGATGTTTTGAATTGATAAAAAGACTATGTATTTATAGGTGATTTTCTAATTTTCCGACAATTAAACATCAAAAGCCGACAATTGCAATTTGAATTTAGATCATTAAAATACCGCCAAAAACATATTAAAAATTGGGACCTAAGACCTAAGGAGGACTCATTCGCCCTTAGGCGAATGGGTCCTAGGCACTAAATCTAGGACACTCAATTTCCAAGGTGTTTAATTTGATGTTTGCAATTGTTTAATGTGGGTACCCCTTTCGGAAAACAAAATTAATTAGGCTTTTAAATGCATAATTGGGTCAGTTAGAGGCTTAATTAAATCCAATTAATTAAGGGGATGCAAACATAATGTGAAAATGTAAAGGTGAACATTTTTCTACACTACGTTTAGCACCCACTTTAGTGAGAGTATGAACTTGCGCTCAGGCTCACACTAAAGTAGACAAATATATGTCAAGAGAGGTCCAAGTGCACAAATGTTGATGGGATAGGATGACAAAGATCAAGGAGGTGGCCAAGCCCCCAGGATCAAGATCCCATGGCAAACCAACATAAGTACAAAGGGACACACACAAGATGTGTAAGATATAAGCAGCAAGACAAGATATACAATCATACAATGTCAAAATTAACATGCAAAAAGAAAGAAAAGGAAGGATGGACTAACCACGGTTGCGATGTTGTCTATTAAAAAACGTTCACGAGTGGAAACTTGTTGTCCACTATGCGAACAAAATATACTCACAAGGGCTAGTGAAACCCAGTGTCCACTAGGTGAGCCCCAAGAAAAAGGTGGTTGATGGGAAAGTCATGCCAGGTCTATAGGCTCCCATATGTCAACCATACCAAAAGATATACCTCCTAATAACTTTGATAAGGCGCCACAAAAAAAAAAGTTCCACAAGGCTAGCAAGCTGCATTATGCTAGACACTCATGAAAAACAAAAAGGCTCCACTGGCAAGCAAGTTGTGTTATGCTCGGTGGCCATGACAAAGTTTTAAATACAATAGGATAGGATAGTCAAAGGGGTTTTGCTTAGTTCATGAAAGGTCACACCCTAGGGACCATCATGCTTAATGTCACCAAGAGAGGGCTAGTCGAGAGATAAAAGATTTGCACCTTAGGGAATGAAAGCCATAGCATTACCACTAAGAGGAATGTCATATGCCAAAAAAGGTCACACTCTTGAAGGACATCAAACCCAATGTCACCACCAAGAAGACACAGCACGTGAAGTAAGAAGGCCACACTTTGAATAAAACATTCACACTTTCTAGAAGATGTATGCTATCATCACTAAGAAGGGAACATGTAAACAATGAACGGGGGACAATATGCGCCCCACTTAAAATGTCAACATACTTGCTATGTTGGTATTTTAAGTAGAAAGAGAGGAAAAGGGGATCCTTGAAAAGAATGCACACCTCCAAAAACTAGTCATCCTTGCCCCCCAATTATAGAGACAAAGACAACCACTAAGAACTATCATGTTGTTGCCAAGATAAATATGGTTGCACCTAAAATTGTACAACCATGAATGGCAATGAGCAAGAAATATAGAGCTACCAATGCCATATAGTGATGAGCAACATGATAGGATGAAAATCATTATCAATTAGAGGAAATAGGTGCATCAACAAAAGCAAGAGCACCACAGTCCTTAAGATGTTGAATTTTATTACTCAAAGCCTTACATTCATTAGTTGAATGACCATGCACTCGATGATATGAACAAAATGAACTCTTGTTGTGGAATTTCTTTCGTGTTCTTGGAGGGAGAGATTTCAAGCGGGCTTGGAGGAGCCTCAACAACGTACTCTCTTGATCAATGGTAGAAGATATTCCTTTCTTTTGTGACAAAGGTCGTTCTTGCTTAGTACAAGGTGTCATACATACACAAGACTCTCTAGATTGCAAGATTTTGTACTCTCCCTTAAAGGAGGGTGTAAAATCTAATGAAGCCCAATTGTCACTAAGACATGTTTGAAGATGAAGTAATATTTGTCCTAGGAGTGTTTTACATGATGACATTGATATTAAGCGAAGGTTCAAAGGACAATAACCAAGACCGCTAATTGTTTCTTGTGTGTAAGGCTCTATAGGGACACAGATACCTTGTTCTTTAGCACCACATCCTTTTCCATTATAACCAAGATGTTTCAAAAGCTCATAACCTCTTCCATAAAGTTTTTCCATTTCTTTTTGATTTGGTGGTTTCTCATGATCACATTCATCATATGTGGATGTATAATTTGTGTTTTCCTCTTCTTTGCTAAAAGTTGTGGACTCACATGCTTTTGATGACTCAGCTTGTGTGGATATTATGTCAACTTTTTTCTCTTTCCCTGGTTTGTATGTAATCTTGTATTCTCCCATGAATGTAGGTGTAAAATCTAAGGAACCCCAATCATCATCTAGTAGTTTCATGATTGATTTCTCTTTTGTAGTTAGTTTCAATGTTGTAAGATGATTTGTCATTCCCGTTTCAGTTTGCAAACAATTTCCTAATTGTAGGTCAGCTTTGATTGTGTAAACCTTGTTGTAAACATACTTCACTAGACGATGTAACATTGAAGGCACCGCATTCATTGCATGAATCCAAGGTCTACCTAAGAGAAGATTATATGAAAGATCATCGAGCATGACATGGATAGGAGTTTGCAAAGTTACCTATATAACGTTGAAGGCACCGCATTCATTGCACGAATCCAAGGTCTACCTAAGAGAAGATTATATGAAAGATCATTGGGCATGACATGGATAGGAGTTTGCAAAGTTACGTTACCAATGTTAAAAGGTAATGTTATCACACCAAGCGGTTGTTTCCCACATTATCAAATCCATGGATAGACAAAGAATCTAGTTGAATTTTTCTTTTGTCCACTCCAATCTTATCTAGAAGGTTTACACTACAAACATTGAGCACTGAACCATTATCAATGAGGGTATGCTTTATGCCATGTCCATTAATAACTATGTTACACCAAATAAGCCGACTCTGGGACGACTGGGGACAAGGCCCCACTCGACTGCTAGGGGACTTACGCTAGGGGGCGGGAGGGGGGACGGGGTGTATATACTATATACTATACATATGGTACTTAAAATGCTAGTTATGCAAAGATGTATAAGACTATTAAGAAGTAAAATAGCAAAATTGAAATACTAAATTAGTACTTGAACATTGAACATTGAATATTGAAGTTTTCAGTATCGAATTACTAATTAGAAATTAGGATAGTAATACTCAATACTACAATGTAACAATTGTTGAATCGGCAAATGGAAGATTTCTATTATATTATATCAAAAATATCTGATTATAAAGATGATTACAATGAGTAGCATGATTATATGATATCAAAACAAGTACAAAATCAAAATGTTAAAATGACAAAATGTAGTGAAGGAGGTAGAGGCCTCTAATCATCCCTCAGGAGGTTGGCAAACTCCTCATCACTGGAACCATTGGACTCCCCAAGGTCAAGATCCGCCAAAGGAACACCAACCAGCCCTATATCTGAAGCATCCTCATCCTCATCAATCTGTGATGGTTCCTCTGGCTCTACATCCCATCGTGTTGCTGGGCTCTCCTTGTACACACATGTCCTGCGGTCAGTGATACGCAAGGCACTATGTACAACCACTAGCTTCTCTACTCTCCTAGAGGTAAGTCTATTCCTCTTAAGAGAGTGGATGAAGCTATAAGTAGACCAGTTCCTCTCAGAAGCTGAAGAACTAGAAACCTGGGACAGCAAACGAATGGCTAGTGTGGTAGTCAGTGATTTCGGTCCATGACAAGTCCACCACAAAATCGGATCCTCCTGTGCCATAGTTCTTATGTCCGCCTTTGCTGCAGCCTTATAACCCCTAAGAGTAGCAAATTTCGTCCACTCAGTGCGAATGTTGCCAGCAGCTTCAACATCATACATCCTATCAATGCATTTGAAGAACCCTTCCTTCACCTCATCATCCTGAATCGGTGTAACTCTCCCAGGCCTAGGCATGTACCACTTCGGATTCAATGCATAAGCAGCCATGTGCAAGGGAGTGTTTAGGCTGTCCCATCTACGCTGAATAATAGGCTGAATGTAAACATTGTAGAACGCTAAAGTGGGGTCCTTCTCTCGCACAACTGCCCTCATCTGACCAAGCATAGAATCAATGCACTCATACACCTCCCCAAGGTTAGGTGCATCCCCATCCCCATATCTGATGACCTGTACAACTGGTGTAATGATGGTGACAATATATTTTGCATCATGCCAAAATGCATCACTCTTCACTATCTCCTTCACCCTCTTCCCCTGCTCTGTCCTGGACCCATCCCAACGATTCCATTCTTGTGTCATAACCATGACTTGCAGTGGCTCTTGCAACTCAAGCATTCTCTCCAAAAGAATGAAATAGGATGCATATCTGGTCTCAACTGGTTTCAAGAACTCCTTCGCGAAGCTCCTGAAGATGGCATGTGAAGTGTGGTGGTTGCAGATATACATCTGCACATCTCTAGCATTGCTGACCACTCCTCTAATCCACTCAATCTTCCCCATGTCCTTGAGTGCATTGTTCATGGCATGCACACAACATGGAGTCCACCAAATGTGTCTGTATGATGCCTCTATAAGCCTCCCTGCAGCTCTGCACACATGTGCTGCATCTGTCACTACTTGGACCACATTTTGTGGCCCAATCTCCTCAATAGATGCCCGAAGGATCTCAAACTGAAAATCAGCATCTTTTCGATGCCCTGAACAATCAACTGCCCTGAGAAAGAATGGCCCCTCTGAACATGTAACTATAACATTGATGAGTGGACGATGCCTAATGTCCGTCCACCCATCCATAACTATGCTACATCCAGAGTCCTCCCAACATGCCCTCATCGTCTCCATCAATGAATTGATCTTGGCATAGTTGTTATCCAAGATCGTGGTCCTCAATTTGTGCTCACCTGGTGGCACATATGATGGTCCTCCCTTCGCCACCATCGACATCATCTCCTTATAAGAAGGAGATCGAGCTACATGGAATGGGATTCCATTGGCAAAAAAGAACCTGCCAATGGAATCATCTATCTGATCCCTCAGGTGCACATTAAATAAATCAGCTATGGGGTTAGGCTGACTTTGCATCTTGCGTTTCCCCTTGCCCTGTTGTGATTCAGCCATAGTGCTATAAGTGGATGACGGTCCTGAGGCTGACCCTAACAATGTTCCTGCTCTCTGATGCAATGTAGGAGTAGAAATACGTGGCTGCGTCTGCATTTGCTGCTCCTGAATCTGCTGAATAGTCTGAATATGTTGCCTACCAGACAAGGTAGTAGGCATTGGAATTGCCACGTCATCTGGAACACCCCAAAGCTTGTTGAACTCAATTCTGTATTTCAAATTTTTAGGATTCTTCAAAAAATCGCATGCTCCCACACCCTTTCCTGGCCAAAAGAGGAAGTGTGCATTAACTCTGGTGATGCTCCCAAACCAATCATCACCACAAATGTTGCATTGCCATTTCCTCGTACCACCAGTTGATGACGTTGGGGCTGTTATTCTTGTTGCAAACTGTTTGAGAGGAGATTTGGGATCATAAGAACCCCTAGCCCACTTTGCCAAAACCTGGGAAGGGCAATCAGTAGAAACTGGTGCACTAGCTATGGAACTAGTATGCCCTTCTGGATTTGACCCTTGCTCACCCCCCTCATTGTGCTCATCCTCATGCTCAGGTTCATATTCTGATTGGCTTGCACTATGAGAATCAGTTTCCATCTCATGCTCACTCATTTCATGACTATGGGAGCTCATTTTGACACTGCATTTCACAAAATGAAAAAAAATTCAATAAACACAGCCTATGCCCTACTTTAAAATTAAAAAATAAAACTCTATATTTTAAATTTTCCAACAAATTTTATATTGCAAAACAAAATCTAAGATTCTAAATTAATTTAGAAACTAGAAAATGGAACAACAAGAATTTAGAATTTAGAAATGAAATAAGAAAAATTAAAAAATGAAACAACAAGAAATGAAAGAACTTAGAACATTGAAAATCAGAAAATAAAATAAAAAATAAGTTAAAAACCCTACCTTTTGCTTGAAAAATCTCTTCAACAAGGTGAAGAATCTTCCTCCTCTTCTTCTTCTTGCTCCTTGACACTCCTTTTTCACTTGCAATCACTCCTTTCACTACTCCAATCACTCTTTCCTCAGCCTTCACTCTTCTTCTTCTTGCTGTAGCAAACAAGTAGAAATGCAAATGTGAATAAAAATGAAGATTAGAGGGCCTTTTGAAGGCATGTTAGAGTTTAGATGGGCCCCACATGCCCTTAGGGTTCGAACATAACAAATAGACTATTAAAAAAATCTTTAAAAATTGAGTTTTATGCCTTTTGTCGTTGCCGCGAGACGCCAAGGCCCCTCGGAAAATCTCGAGGACGCCAGCGCTCTCGGTCTCTGAGGCACCCGCCTAAATGCTGCAAACGCAGGCTACCGATGGAGATCGTGGAACGCCGCCCCATCGCCTCCCGGACGCCCCCTCGCCAGACGCTTAGTTTAGAGGGGGACGCGCCCCTCGAGGTTTCATCACTGCTTTTCATCCAATAACTTGTTAAAAGAAGTCAAGAGTTTGTGTCCTTGAGTCTCTTAATTTTCCTTGGAGGGATTTCGTCCTCTTTGGCTGTAAGATTCACTTGGAATATGTCATAATATTTCTTCACAATTGATGTCCTCTCCACAATAAAATGATCTCCCTTTATACCTCATTATTGAGCAAGTCACAACCTTTCACATACAACTACTGCCCTTTGAAGGAGTCACAACCTTTCTTTTTCAACCGCTGCCCTCTGATAACTTACAGTTTAATTTTAATTTAATTCTTCTTTATTCCCAATCGCTAGTATGAAACTAGCGTCACTTTTTCCTTAAGTTTTATCTCCATAGACTTATTCTGCTGGGATCGATGGGTATTTGTTTAAATGGGAATGTTTAAATGTGGGTGGGGGCATGACATGGCCTCTAACAAAAGACTATAAGGATTTATTATTACAGCCACAGTGCAATCTCTTTGGCAAAGAATCCTACTCATATGGAATTATCAATTTGTACAGATATGGTGAAGAAAAGAAGATATTGATGGAAAAAGTTGATACCATGGAAAATGTTGACAACTCATTAACAAAGCCATTGAGTTGTGAGATATTTTCTTGTTGCAAGAATAGCTACCCTTAGCTGCTGGTCTAAGTTTGAGCAGCCACTTATGCAAAGTATATAACGAAGGGGAGGTTTGTTACAAATGTGTTCTATGTTTTGCATAACACTTCACCTCTTCTAAGTGGGGACATTTTGCAATACTAGTTGCCTTTAGCAGCTGATTTATGTTCAAGTGCTATTTATGCAAAGTATAGAACGAAGGCGAGATTTGTTAGGAATGTGTTGTATGGTTTGCATAATATTTCACCTTTTCTAAGTGGGACATGGAGCCACATTTTCCAAGATGGGTGAGAGAAAAGCACGGTTTTCTTGTGTACGAGGATTCATCCAATTGTAAGGGTTGATATTTTCTTTTCTCTGAAAGGGTGCAACTTCTTGTTTGTCCTTTTAGCTTAAGTGTAGCTCCTTGATTTTGTCTTTACAAGTAACAAGGCATTTGGCTTCGCGGGTAGTTTTCAGCCCACAGTTTTGGGCCCATTGTTTTGTAAAACCACTTGGTGGTTTCCTATGAATTTTGTGCTTATAAATACAGGCACATAGAATTGTAAAACAGACAAAAGGTTAAACAGGGAGCCCACACTAGGGTCGGAGGATTAGCACAGGAGAGAGCTTACTGTATTGTGAATATTATTTGTTAGTACAATGAGTGTTGTTTTGTTGGGTTTTTCTCCCGAAAGGGTTTCTCAAAGTAAATCATTGTGTCATCTTTAGGTATGCTATTTTTTACTTTCAAACGCATTTAAAATTCTGTTAGCATAGCTTCTCTTGTAAAAGTTTTCGTTTTTGGTAATCTTGATGTGATGTTTTTTTCTGGCTTCAACATATTAGTGTTATAATTATGTTGGCCTCTATCCCACTGTCATATTGGCCTCTAGCCCACTGGCATGCCTTTTAGCTTTATTGTGTCTTATCCTCGTAGATATCCTTTGCTTCTTCCCTATAGCACAATTTGCCTGATATTTGTAGTTTTCTCTAACATTACTGTTATTTTTCATAGTTCATCCATCTATCTATTTCATCCCACACAACATGAATGGGAGGCTTAATTTATATTCATGACTTTTGTTTCCATTCCAGCTTGTAATAGCATCAACATTAGGCTTCTAGTACACCACATTAAGGGATAAACAATTTCCTCTCTATAGCAGATTGCATGATTGATATAATGCTAAAGTCTTCCTTATAAGATCTGGCATATAGACATATTGATATTGCTATGTTGGCATCTAGCCCACTAGCATACCTTTTAGATTTATTGTGCCTTATCCTCTTAGATATCCTTTGCTTGCTCCCATAGCACTATTTGCCTGATGTTTTTAACTTCACCAAAATCACTGTTATTCTTCATGCCATTTCATTCATACACCATGAATTGGAGGCTTAACTTATATCATGACTAAATCTTCCATTCCAGCTTGTGATAGCATCAACATCAGGCTCCAACCATACCACACTAAGGAATAAACAGTTTCCAGTCTATTGCAGATTACATAATTATTATAGTGCCAAAGTCTTCGTTATATGGAACGTATCATGGAAACCATGCCAGGGCACACTATCAATATGTGTTCCAATTTTCAGCATCACAAAAAACCCACTATCTCCTCTCAATTTGTATCCTAGTAGGACCTGCATAGTTTCATCATTTGATAGGATGTGGCTCTTATCAATTAATTCAGTTGAGATTGTGCACATACACCCACATCAACAAGCATAATATACTTTTCCACCTTCAGAACAGTAATTATATAGTTATTCTTTCTTGGGAGAGGTGCATCCTCATGCATGCTACATACAACCCTTCTTGTGGCTAGACTAAATGTGAATTCAATATTTAGCTGCTTCAAATTTAGTCTATTTGCTGCACATATGCCGTTTTCAAGTCTTTTGGGGTTCTAAAGTTTAAACATGTTCTGCACTCTCCTTGTGTCCCATTTGCTAACAACTATAACTGGGGATGATATTTCTCCCCTTGCTAAATTGTCTTATGATATCCTTCATCTATGGGTTGAGCATCACCTATAGTCATATTACCATCCTGAAACCTACCTTGGGATTAAATTTATTCACCTTTGATAGTCTTCTTGTCTGCTATCTTGCTGTATGTCACTAAAATCTAATAGAAACATAATAATGGTGCATGTGTACAAACCTTGTTTAGCTTTTATGATATTTATTTTCATTTTAGGCAAGTTCTCCTTCTTTCTTAAAGTTATTTGATAAGACACTTCATGAGTCTAAACCATTCAAAATGGGCAAAGTACATTTTAAAGTTATTATGTTATTCTGAAGGTCATTCATAAAATAAGCATTTTCATATTCCATGGTAAAAACTACTTTACTTGTAATTACTAATAGATCTAGAATTTACTTTTACCTTCATGGTCCTGTCACTTCTAGAGATGGAATTACCACACTGTTCAGTGTTACTTACCACTTAGTCTAGTGATTGTAAATTGGTTGCCAATCAGTCTTTACCCTCTTTATTCAAAAAATTTGATCATTTTCTTCAATTCAAAAATCAAATTTGAGTTAAAGAAAGAACCCTTTTGACACACACAGAGCATCACTATTTCTTCTTCTGACAAAGTACACAATCTTTCACTTTCCATCTTCATTAATCTGGGTGTCCATTCTGCTTCGTAATCTCAATCATCGTTCAAACTGTTAATGTTAGGATCAGATTTAACAGAAAGCAGCAAATGCAACACAAACACATGAAGACATGAACAATATAACACAGCATATATCCTGGGAAAACCCTCCTCATGAGGGAGAAAAACCCAGCCTCAAATATGTCTCTTGTATATTGAATGAAACAGCAGCAATCAGCTTACAACATGACCCACTGAATAATAGCACCTCTCCTAGATGCCAATAAATCAGCTTACAAGTCTCAACACCTCTCCTAGATGCCAATATACAGAAAACTTCTGACCAATCTGCTCTTCAAAGGATAATAACCTGCTGTAAATAATCCAACTTCTTCTTGAAGAAGTGACTTGTTTTTATAGACAAAATAAGTCACAAAACAAGTCCACACTTCAACCTAAATATAGGCAGATATGCAGCCACAAGAAGATGCACAAGGTGGCAGTTCATGAGTCTATTTAAGGAATACAAACAGAGATTCTCATGCATGTCAGTATGCAGATTCTCCTGCATGTCAGTTACACCTTGCATGTTGAATAAGACAATTTATGAGGTTGGCCAGCTGACACAACAATTTATTTAAGGAAGATTCTTCTGACACAAGAAGATACCTCCTGCAGCTACCAAAACATTAACACTCCCTCTTAGCTAGGGAGGTATCTTTTCAAATATCCATGTCATCAAAACATATGTGCACAAGTGTCCATCACGGAATCACTCAACGTGATGTCATCTCATCATGACATCCACCATGGCTACTCCAAGAGAATAGAACAAGGGCTTTTACCTCAAATTTCTCTCGCAGAAAAATGCACTAACAAGGGCTTACACCTCAAATTTCTCTCACAGAGAAAGATGCATTAACAAGGGCTTGCACCTCAAATCTCTCTCATAGAGAGAAATGCATTAACAAGGGCTAATACCTCAAATCTCTCTCCCAGAGAGAAATGCATTAACAAGGGCTTGCACCTCAAATCTCTCTCACAGAGAGAAATGCATTAACAAGGGCTAATACCTCAAATCTCTCTCACAGAGAGAAATGCATTAACAAGGGCTGATACCTCAAATTCTTCTGTCTCAGAGGAAAATTCATTAACAAGGGCTTTCACCTCAAATTCCTCCGTCTCAGAGGAAAATGCATTAACAAGGGCTTTCACCTCAAATTCCTCTGTCTCAGAGGAAAATGCATTAACAACAGATCTCCATGATGATGAAGCTCCCTCTGAAGCTCCAAGTACTTGCATCAACCTTCTGACCTCCTTGTCCAAGGTTGCTTCTGATGAATTGTCAAACTCCCTCTGAATGTAAATTCCTCCTCTTCGAAGAAACTGATCTCAAAGATAACCTGAATAGGTTCCTCCTCTTCGAGAGATGTCTTCAGCCACCAACTCAGTCCCATGGCTACAAGCTATGACTCCATGCTTGATCATTTCTCCAGTTGGCATGAGTTCCTTACAGGATGACTCAAGTTCTTCTTCTCTAGGCAATCTCTCATCACCCTCTTGCTCCTCGATCCATCCTGGAAGCATTTAGAGAGAGATTACTAATAGTTTAAACTACCCCAAAGAAATATTAATGCTAGAAGCATACAAGATTCACTATCCCAATGTTATAGCATGAATTAATAACTACATAAAAATTCATGAATATTATTCAAACAGGAAATACTTATCTTTCCTTTAGGTCTGCTCATATGAGCATTAATTCTACTCCTGAATGCTGACTTTGCTTAAAACAACAATTCCTTCTCACGTATCTCCTGGGGAGAAGTCCTATGCCAGATATATTTATGATGATGCTCTATAATCAGCAACCATACCAACTCATAGTGAATATGCAACTGCACAGGCTCAAACGTCTATCCTTCTTGAAGCGACTATAACCTACTTAACTCACATCAAACACAACAGCTAGTGGCCAAGATACAATAGACTTGATGTCTTGATTTACACAATCAGCAATAGGCTTAGTCAACCCAAATCTGATCAGGTCTTTTCAAAAAACCTGCTCTGATACCATGTTAATGTTAGGATCAGATTTAACAAAAAGCAGCAAATGCAACACAAACACATGAAGACATGAACAATATAACACAGCATATATCCTGGGAAAACCCTCCTCATGAGGGAGAAAAACCCAGCCTCAAATATGTCTCTTGTATATTGAATGAAACAGCAGCAATCAGCTTACAACATGACCCACTGAATAATAGCACCTCTCCTAGATGCCAATAAATCAGCTTACAAGTCTCAACACCTCTCCTAGATGCCAATATACAGAAAACTTCTGACCAATCTGCTCTTCAAAGGATAATAACCTGCTGTAAATAATCCAACTTCTTCTTGAAGAAGTGACTTGTTTTTATAGACAAAATAAGTCACAAAACAAGTCCACACTTCAACCTAAATATAGGCAGATATGCAGCCACAAGAAGATGCACAAGGTGGCAGTTCATGAGTCTATTTAAGGAATACAAACAGAGATTCTCATGCATGTCAGTATGCAGATTCTCCTGCATGTCAGTTACACCTTGCATGTTGAATAAGACAATTTATGAGGTTGGCCAGCTGACACAACAATTTATTTAAGGAAGATTCTTCTGACACAAGAAGATACCTCGTGCAGCTACCAAAACATTAACACAAACAAATGGTCCTTATCAAATATTAAAATCCTGTAATTATTTATTCTTACCTTAGGCCTATTTATAATTGCTCAAATCTGTATTTTCTATCTCTGGAATAGGTTAAAGTCTCTATTTGGATATCTCTATAAAGAAAAAAAAATTCAATACTTAATAGCTATAAGCCTGTAGGTATCATATTTATGATCCCTACGTACATTTGCCCGCATGCCTCCAATAAAAAAGTGCATGTGAACCCTCCATTTATATTACAGACAAACCATCACAATAGGAAGGTTCTCCTTACAATGATTTCAAAATTGCAGAAAACACATGCAATATTGTTCACCAAGAATCCTACATCAAATAATGGCAACCTTAATAATTGGATCCACCATTGCCAAAAGTAAAAATTACTTAGGACCAGAAGACAACAACATAAATCTTCACTTTATAATAGTTTTAATCAGGCAGAGAAGATTGGAAACAATAATGTTGTTCCCACATGTACAGCTAACCTTATAATTTTGCTTTTGTCTACAAGGCATTGTTAGTACACATACTGGACATGTTGACACATGATCATGTCCACAAGAGGCACTCACAAACTTCAGCATGCAATTCAGTGCCTACTATATTGGCACTTTAACTACTGGATGAATGGCCAACCATCTTGATTCTAATGACCACAAATGATATTGATGATAACCTCAACTCGCTAAAAGTGTAATACAAACTTCATAATTATTTATCAGCTCTGCACTAAATGTTAGTATGAGAAAACTCTGTAAAATCCACCAACTACACTGTGATCAAACTTGTTAACTCTTCCCTACTTTATTACAGAAGTACAACACCTTCTCACTTATTGAAACTTTTTTTTTAAAAGCATCCAATTCTGATTGTAGTTCATAAAGCAGGACTGCCAACAAAATTGAAGTTTGGAATGAAGAAAAAATGGAAGTGACCTTGCAGTTGTATGAATGATGCTGTAAACTAACCATATCAATTTGAAACTTAATACATTTTATATTGCCAAATTGATAACCATGTCAGCTAATATTAAATTAGTACTCATATAAATCGCCATGATTGTGTAGGTATAGAATATTCACTGACCTTCACCAGGATATTTTGTCTTGTCAAAGGTATTGTTGCGTGGCTCCCTTGCATCCCATGAGTTCCCTGTGCCTGGGTTCCTACCTGCAGATGTTGATGGGAATGATGACAAGTCTTTATCCTTACCACTAATTCCTTTGTTAGTTAACAGAGACGACTTTTCAAGGTGCTTATCCAAAGCATCATTGATCCTCTTCCTATCTGTGGAATCCCGTAGACTTCCCAGTTCCGATTTTGATACCCCAGTTCTCCCTTCCGTTCCTTTACTCCGATCCCTGTACATGTCCTCTTGATTTGTTTGCAGCGAAGCTGCAGTCCCTCTGAACTCACCAGCTGCTTGCAAACGCTCCCTCAAATATCAGAAGCATATGTAGTTAAGAGTAAAACCACATCATTCCAGCTAACACTCTTTTATGTTCTAAATGTGATAACTGGCAAGACTGACCTGAAAGAGTTGTAATTCTGCAAAGAAATGTATTACTTTATCTCAAAATTCCAACAAAATAGCTGAAATGATGATAGACCTGTAAATCAAACACAAGATGATAAAGCAAAAGTTTGCCAAAAGAATTTTTCTCTTGAAATGAAAATTATAGAAGTGAAAATAAAGTTCTCTGTCGTGTGTTATACATCAGAAATGAAGAAATAGAATAAACGCAAGCTCAACCACCCAGCCATAAAACTGAAACAATTTACTCTTTACATATCCTTGAAATTCACTAAAACCTAGAGATGAAATGAACATATTTAAAAGATGCAAGACTTTTGATTAAGGGCACACAAAGTGAAGATACCACAGGGATTACTATGAATTAGGAAAATACAAAGCCGTGACCCAAAAGATGCTAAATAGACAATTCATTGTGATAGAATCCAAACAAACTCACTGGTTATAGTCTTATTTTAAACAATAAAAAGTTAAAACTTAAAACTCAGAATAAGAATGGTAGGAAGACAGGCTTAAAGGCACTTCATTTATACCGGCTTGAAATATTATCATTTTGCCTTCCCTCTTAACACAATCTTATTGAAAAAATACAATTTTTAAAAATTATCCCAAGATTACTTGAAACCCGTATCTTAAGGATGTTAGGTATCACTATTTTCCTTTGTTTGAACCTCTGTTACCAAAAACACGACAGAAGCATGCCGTTTCCCATTAAAACAGACAAAATGCCATTTCCATTTTTGACAGCCACTTCTGGGTGTTTGGTGACGCTTTCCTCCTCCAACATTGCAGCATTCAAAAAAGATAAATGGTTTTTTTTTTAAACGTTTAGATCTTTATTTTTTACAAAAGTTTCTTTTGTGTTTTGACTTTTATAAAATATTACTGTTTTTTCTTTATAATATAAGGAAATTTTTAAAAGTTGATAAAAATAAGTGTTGCTTAGTTTGAATATATAATTAATTGTTATTTTTTTAATATTTTAAAAATTAACTTAATGACATTTTTAATTGTAAATTTAAATAGTTTTTCCAATTAATTAATTTAGATATAATTCCCCTTATTCATGGGGCGGTTAAAGTTCATCTTTCTTCCAACTCTAGGGCAGACACAAGGTGAGTCCCTCCGGATGAGGGATGGCATAAGCTCAACTTCGACAGTGCAGCAAAAGGAAATTTGGGACCATGAAGGGCTGGTTGCATAATAAAAACCATTAAGGGTCTTGGCTGGTGTGACATCAAAAAAGCTGATAGAAGGAACAAACAATGAAGCAAAATTTCAAGCTATACTATTGGGGCTTCTCATTTGTAAGAATCTAGATATTAAAAAATTGCAAATTGAAGGGGACTCTCTAATCACCATTAATGCCCTTTGTAAACGTCTAACGCCTAATTGGAAACTCGACAACTTCTTATATCAATGCGAGGAGGCATTGGACACTTTCTACGAATTAAAGCTTGACCATGTGTTTCGCAAAGCAAATGGAGTGGCTGACAAACTAGCAAATGTTGTGGTTCAAATGGCAAGAGACTATGTTGTGGTTCAAATGGCAAGAGACTATCATTTCACTAGCTCTCTTGGCATGTTGCAAGATATTGCCTCCGATCTTAAGTCCTTTCTCTCTCATCTGAGCTAAATGATTTTAATCATATCTTGATGAGAGGAGGAGCTTGGCTTGATTTTCGTTACAAACATTACAGCAGAATTCTTGCAAGATGGATGAAGAATTAATGATTATGCATCCCTAGCTGCCAGATGGAAGAATTGAAGTCACAAACTAGTCAAATTGGCTTTATCTCATTTCATACAAGATGGATATGACAATTTTCCTCTAACTGAAAAAGCGCCAGATTGTTTTCAAGGGCGAGATGTTGAATTTCAAGCTAAAGAAGGTATTTAGGTCAAATTAGGTAGTGGTGCTACATGCTATAAAGTTGGTGCTAGGTAATACTTTTCTCTCTACTTCCCACAACTACCAGGCAAACATGGACATTTCTTCCATGTTTTTGGTTGTTCTACTTCTACCAGATGCAAGGGAGTCCAAAGAGGTTATTAGTGTGATTGTTGATTCAATCATCAAATCTCGATGGTGTTGCAAATTGAAAAAGTTTGTGGATGATGATGTGCTCGAGCTAGGCTTTCACCTAAACAATAGGAATTGGCCTCTAGTTAATCCACATTTCTCTGGCCCGTGGGTACCTTTCATTATCAAGGCAGTGGGAGAAGATAATAATGCTCACCACCATAAAGCTAAGTGGGGCTTTCAATTCTTGAAGGCAGTTGCAAATGTTTACACTTCGTTTAAGGTCAACCGGTCCTTTCCATTGGTGCCAATAGTTCATATTCGAAAGGTGGTGAAACAAAGGAAGGTGGGATTACTGCTCAAGTCCAAGGTTAGGTTAGGATAAATAATTGTTATGTGCTATATTATTAGTAAGCTATTAAAATTTCAATTTATTTACTTAAACTTTTGTGATATAGCTGTGGCTCTCCTATGGAGTTGCCCAAACAACGTTTTTTGGATTTTGATTTTAATATACAGGGGTATGGTTCCCTTAAGCCAGTTTCACCAATCAAAAATATATATATAATAATATAAGTCTAATAATATTAGTAGTAAATGAAATTAATAGTACTAATTGTATCAAAAATTATGTTACATATTTTGAAAATATATATATATATATATACCAATCAAATTTCATTTCTTGTAGCCATCACATTTCACAATTCTTGTTTCTGGTAACATAGGTTCAAAAGGGGATCTAATGAGAACAGCATTATCATTAGCTAAATCTGCTTGAGTTCGGTGCTTTACAATTAGTTATTGATGTCGATTGAGAGATAATATAGGAAATTTCTGGTCTGATACTAAAGCTAGCTTGCTAGAAACATTATTAATCTTGTTTAAGTTCAGCAAAGGAAAAAGTCTCTGGCCGCACTGTTCATTGCCAATGAGTTACAGATCCCTTCCAGATGCAATTTTATGCAATTTTAGTTAACAAGAAAAAACTATGAACAAAAGCCACCATAGCACACCAACAAAATTGGAACGTCCTTCAGCTAAGAAAGTAATGTCAAAAGGGTTTGTATTCTGTCAAAATCAAACAAACTCATCTCATTGATTCCCCCCTTAATCATCCAGACACAAGTAGCTGAAGAGCAAGACAAGTGGTGTTGAACTTGAATTGTCATCACCACAATCTCTCCTGTGTCCTGCCTATCCAGGACCATGCCCTGTTGGACTAATATCCAGTTAAGCTTTTGTTAAATATAACTTCCTCGCAGCATTAATTAAGTTACCTAGTTAGTAAAAACACAACTGACGATAAGGAATATGAATTAAGATATCCTTCCAAAGATGTTATAATATTGTTTACCAACAAATACAGACCATGATGAGATCATTTAGTCCATTAAGTCCAGATCCATGCTTCCAGGGCTTTGTAGTTACACACCTGGAAGTGCGACCAATCCCCCTGTTTTTTAGCGTTGAATAGATTGGGAAAGCTAAAAAACAACCGTTCAAAAGGATACTTGCACCCAACCTCTACCAATGGTGACCTGCTCAACAACCAGGCAGCATGACCATCGGGGATCAAATTCAGCAAGGCACGAACCCAGGTCATCATCATGGCAATCGGTTACCACTTACAACTAGACCCTGGCCCAGTACCAAGACCGTCCCCTTTTTAATAACTGTAACACAAGCTTATAAATCCCCAAATACTTCCATTGGGTCGAAGCTAACATCTCGACTCTTAAACAAACAAAACTACAAACCGCCCTCAAACCTGAGGTTCAAAACTTTCCCACGTATTGAAGCATATAAAACTCTAAGAATCGCCACGCAACAATCAAAACAACTGCTTTCAGCCCTAATGCCTTCCAATTTTAAAATGCGCCTAAACGCCCCACTTACGCCAAAGATCAACGCCTGGAAACATTTCATAACACGGTTTTTGCCTTCGTTACTACTGAAATTTTAGGGTTTCGAGCCTTCAAGACAAAGAACCAAAAAACCCGAAAAACAGAAAACAGAAAAACTAAAGTAACTAAAAATACCCTCACCGCAACCATATTTCGATCCAAAATGCACAGAAAGAATATAATAAATAAAAACTAAAAAAATCTATCTAAAACGTCTAAAAGACATTGAAAATGTAGACCGCTTCGAAAGCAATTTTAATCAAGAAAATTTAAGCGTACCTTTGTTGTTCTTCTCTGCGAAATATGAGAGCAGGCGGAGTTGAAAGAGGAGGTTTTACAGGTTCTCCTCCGTCATCCCACGCCGCTTTTTAATTATCGAAAGAAAAAGACCGCTTTTACAAATTGTCAAAGCATATAATTATGATAATTTTGTCATTGTAGCCAGCAGGGTGATGTAAATATTTGCTTCATATATGCTTCTTCTATGGTCACAGAGGGTTTCACATATTTATCATGATAGATCGTTTTTGGTCTATTTGGGGTGGGTCAATATCAGTATGGGTGCATTTCAGTGATATTTCTATTTCAATAGTCTTCACAGAAAATCATCCATAGTTAAAAGGTGATCATCAACCCAAAAGATAAGGTTTAATATTTTTTAATTTTTTTTAAAAAACCTAACAATAATATTAGGTAAGATGTGTGTGTTATTGAAGAGGATAGTTTATCTTTTTTCTAATTATTAATTAGTTTATTATAAAGTTGTATGTATAAATAATTTGTGTTTTGACTTTGGAAGAATGTGTTTTGATTTCGGAGGAATGTGTTTTGTTGATATAAAGGAGGTAGTGAATGGATTGTAGGAAGTTTAAATGTGTAAAATTGTCTTATATTGTGAATATAAAAAGATTTTTATATATCACAAATTAATTTATTTGAATAGAGCAAGTGAATCATAGAATTTAGGTGGATCAAACAATTGTTTAAATTAAACATAGAGAGTTTGTGTACAACGCTCCTAGACAAAAAGAAGATGCGTGTGATAAATTATAAGACCTAAATCAAAATCTTATGAAACAAATTGTATTTTTAGTATTGAATATAAAGTTTGTTCAGACTTGAATCCAACACATATACTTTATATTCATGGCAATTTGCGTTGCTACGCTAAATGTGAAAAGATTCGTGATGCAAATTGTTGTATTAAGAACATACAAGACATTTGCCTTTATGATGGAGTTTAAATTGGTATTATTAAACCCACACTAGAGGAAAAGTTGCTGCAAAAATTATATTTGCTTCCATCTCAAATATTGATGATGATAAGGATCAGTGCCTTGTATACTTATAATGATCCATGAATTAATGAAGGGAAAAACAAATTCTTTTTTGGTTGCAATGCCTTCGATGGTGTACAAGACAATCATTCTTCTTGACCTTGTAAATGTGATTTCTATAACATAGGAGTTGATGATTCCTCCATTATTGATTATGATAATATTATTGATAATAATGCATATACTTTGGTCATTTATGACATGTCTTGAATTGACAATTACGTTACTATTTTTTTTATTATAATGTTGATCTCTCTTATATTGCTCATATAGTTATGTATTCTCATAATTCCACTCTATTTTTTCAAGCTTAAGAAGTAATATGCAAGAGGCATTAGTTTAAATTTGACATAGCAAATGGTATATAGATGAGGAAGACTTGGCAAACTTGACTAAAATATTATTTATCTGTATTAACCCATTATCTTTTAAGAGATAGGGATTTGGATTTTCCAATATAATGTATAATCATATTGTATTTGTTAGTATCAAATTATGAGAATGGGTACTAGTGAAGAGAATAAGAGATATTTGAATGGATCAACGTAGTGGGTATACATGTTAGGGGTTCTTTTATAGCTTCTCTAGTTTAAAGGAATTTAGGGTATAAACCTTTTCTAATTTGATTATAGTAAGTGTGTTGTTGAAAGGTAAACATATGAATAATAAGGCATTGAAAATGGGTTCATTGTTTTGTATGGAGCAAGGACATAGTGTGATTTCTTTCTTTTTTATGTTGTTGACATGGTATGTTGTGTGTTAATAGGAGCATGTAGACCATTCATGGGCATTGTTCTATTAATGATCATCATAGGCCTTGAGCAAGTGTTTACAAATGCTTAACTTTTTATAAACCATTGCTAAGACATATTCATATAAACTATAACTTATAAGAACTATTTAATATAATGTTGACCTCTGAGGAACTATATTTGTTTTTTTCTATAAATGGAGACATGTAGCATGACTCTTCTATATTTGAAATATGAATTTAATTGTTGTTATGTGACATAGCTTGGGCTTATCAAATAAATCATGTTATTTAGAGCATGGTAGTAAGGATTGTAGTATTGATAATAATGAGATTATCATTCATTTAAAGAGATTGTATCACCATAGGGGAATGGTTTTTTTGTGTTTAAAATCAAACCAAGTTTAAAAACCAATATTATATGACCTTATATGAAAAGGATTTACCCCATGGGTATATGATGTCTTCTTTTTGTTAGTATTGGAAGGGGATTGGCTAAAATGTGTTTAATTGTTCTGAACATCAAAATTTTATAAACAACAAGATATGACGTTAGTACTTCACTTACTTGGATGAGCTTTGAGAAAAATATACAATGGATAATTATTTACTTATAATATTATAAACTTCACGATGTTTAACATGTTGGTTTTTTAGTGTAAATAGGGTCATTATCATACCTAGTTAGTTAATCACCTTTCTAGGATTGGCCTATTCACACCTAACTCAAGTTTACTTAGGTTTCTTTTGCTTTTGTCTCAATTAATATGGTTGATGTAGCATGCCCATTGTTCTAACAGTAACTTTCCTATGTTTTAATCTCAAGTAAATAAATTATGGTGCCAACACTTTAGCAATAAATTTTTTCTTTTCATATATAAGAATAATATGCACATTTGAAATAAACATCATTCCAAACTTCCCAATTGCATTACAATAAAGTATTTCAACTTTCCAAAGTATTGATTTCATATTACATAATTTCATGATTACATTTTCTCTTTTACAATCTTCCATAGAAATGGATACATAAATACTTACATAGCTTCCATGAACTCACTGGCACTGGGTATACGAATGGTCCAAGTTCCCTCCATCAAATCTTGGTCACCTACTGATGAGGAGAAGCCTCACTCAAGCGCTTTTCTCCCAACCACGAACTAATTGCGGTCCCCCACACATCTACCTAACTAGTAAGATGGCCCTTCCCTTCGATGAAGAGATTGGTTTGGTATCCTCATAATAAATTTGACCTTATTAGGCTTGGTGTTGTGTCCTACATATCTAGATTTGTCATACATAGGCTACAAACTATACATATGACATTCCCTGCCTAGTATGTAAACCTGGATCATAATGACTGAGTGTAAACAGTGGCAACTTACACTAGCAAGGCCAAAGTATTCATCACCCAAGATTTAGAGTGGACATCAAATAATTCACCTACCTTCCTAGCTCAATTTGTATTGAGCATTCATAACCTATGCATAGGATATCCCCTTACGCCATGGAGTAACCTTAACCCCTAGAATAACCTATATCCTCTTAAGAACACTATGACACTTCTTCTAAGTAAATCAAAGTAACCCTATCTTACTAATAAACCATATGGATAAACATAATGTCACATCATTAAATGACTCTATTTCAAAGTACATTCAAATCATTAAAAGTTGTCATACAAGAGTGTAATCTTAGCAATAAATGACTCTAATCAATAGGTATATCCTCTTCAATAAATGACCTCAATCAAAAGTATAATCTTCAATAATAAATGACTTCAATCAAAGTATAATCTTATCGATAAATGACCTCAATCAAAGAATAATCATATCAATAAAGGACTCACCCAAAAGTATTGTCTTGACAACAAACGGACTCCAATTGAAAGTATAATCAACTTTCAAATGATCAATTACATCATATAGGTTAATCTCGACTTATTTGCTTCAATCAATAATCAAGTAGACAACCTTAAAAAATAGGTTATTCCTAACCTAAGGTTTCCAACAAAAAGTAGTGTAATGATCTAGTGACCATCATAAAAGCCTCTCTTTCAATATATCACAAATATTCTCATGTTTACTACATTTGTATAAAATATGGAGGACAATAGCCTAAGAAGGGTTTGTGCTTTTGCGCCTATAAGTTCTCTACTCGTCATGGCTTTGGGTTGCCAATATGTGAGTCCCCTTTTAGCATTCCATGAATAGACTCTAATCCAAAATAAGATAATAACAAAAAATAAAATACAACTCTCAACCCTATCATTGAATATTGATATAACCTCTAAGTTTATACCCTAACACTAGGGTTAAGACTCACTTCCTATTTCAAGGAGACATGAGTATTTAATCAAGTAATGATTATCATTCAAGGTTGCATAACATCGTAATGATGACATTTGAGATCACTAAGTAGTTCAAAGTAACTTTATAACCCAACTTCATGGATTAAGTATCTACTACATAAGCTTATCTTTAATATAGTATATAATAATAATTGCAAACACTTGTTCCTTAATATGGAGTATAACTAAATTCCCTAGATTAAATTCATCAATAACCTTTCACACTTAACCAAAGAAGATAATAACCTATTCATAATAAAAAACTAAACATAATTTCTAGACAAGGCAAACAAAGATCATAGAATCTCTTCCAAAACATAAATAGTATAAAAGATTAAAATTCAACATGCTTGTTTATGCAAAGATTAAAATTCAACATGCTTGTTTATGCAAAGCTCCAATCGATCAAACTGGATTCCTAGCTCAACAATTCCCAACTATCTCTCTTTCTCTCTCAAAAAACTTACTCACAAAAATATCTCACAAACTCCCAAAATACCTCTCACAAACTCTCAAACTCATAAAATTATAATAACTTCAACTCAAAAAAGAAGCATCAAGTGTGCATAATGCATCCCTATTGAGGTGGATAGCACCTCTATTTATACACAAAGGTCAGCAACTAAAGGCTAGAAACAAGGTATCAAGAATGACACTTCTCAGCTCAAAAGGTTCAACTCAGCAAGATTAAGAAAAGGATTGCACTATAATAATGTGCACTACATCAGATATCCAGTCACTTATAGAAACTCACGCAACATAAAAACCTAAAATAATTTAGGAATAAAAGTAACCGAATGTTCTTTCGGAGGTGACCAATAAAAGGATATAAGTAATTGAAGGATATAAGGCATAGCATGAATAAATGATAATCTATAAGAAGAATAATGAATGACATTCACATGTTTTGAAAGGTGACAATCTAAAGATGTTTGATGAATTGGATGGACTTGTAGAAGCATAAAATGGGTAGAGACAGTCACTAATATGTATGGCAATAAGGAAGGTATAAAGGAAAGGTTGTGAGATGTGATAGTCCTCAAGTTTTATGAAGTAAATGATAGAGCGTCTCAAAAAATGATAGAATTAGAGCCAGTATGGTGTACCTCGTGACAGTAAAATGACAATACCAAGGAATGACATGCTTAAGAGGTTAGCAACTACATGAGGTTTTATGACAATACATTTTTCTTTTGACAATAGATGATGACACGAAATAAGAGCAAGAGTGGGTCATGATAAAGGACAAGAGAAGAAGCAAATTTAGTGACAATAGTATAAAGAGGAGCATGCATAGTTTAGTATTAAAGGAGAATTTAGAGTGATAATGTCCTTTTAATGATCATGTTGACAAATGACATTCCTTGTGAAAGTCTAGAAAGAGGGCAAATATTTCTAAATGATAAGTGGAAATACCTTGTCTATGGAGTAGAGACCACTTAAAATAGATGATAGAAGATCACAGTGAACATGGAACAAGAGATAGTCAGTGACAGATTACAACCATGTAGAAGTAGACAATGATAAAGAGACAACCCATGCATGGATGGAAAACAAGTATCGTGAGGCTCCATGAAAAACATAACCTATAAAATTTAAGATAGTTTTTGGACAGTATTTGCACGATAGAGACACTAGTTAAAAGAAATGAATGATAAAAAGGGCAGTCTATAGGAGGGTGGTAGTCCATGAAGAAGAAGTATTTGTAAACAAAGAAAATGAGCAAGAAGCTAGTGCCAGGAGAAAAACACAGTCCAAAAGGAAAGATATCAAATAAAGTGCAGTAACAATCATATTCCCCTAAAAGAACCTCATGAAGATAACATGGACAAAATGACAGTATGACAAGCTTGCTCACAGGGCATTGTCATGCATGGATAAACATGGGACACAATACATGGGGGTCTTACATGATATATGGCATTCCATAGAAGGTGGGTTGTGATTTTGACCACATGGGAAGCAATGATGGGTGATATTCTAACCAAAAGAATAGTCGTGAAAGCCTATATATGTGTCTCCAAGAGGATTTTTTGCCTTACGTCTATCAGAGAATGGCAAGCACCCTTATTACAATATTTACCTCATGTAGCCAATATTTCACTCACTTCATATAAAGCACACAAAATTTCTTTCATATTAAATAAAATACGCTTACCAAGCTACTCAGGTTGTGCTTCTTCAATGAAAACAATTGTCTGAAGAATATAAGTATAAATTTTAGCACATTTTGACAAGAGCTTATTTGATCTTGCAAAGATGGACTGTTAGAAGTAGAATGAGATGAAAGCATTGTTATATTTAGAAGCAGGATGCTAAAATTGGATCTAAGGATTTTGATAAAGTATCCTTTAGTTGAGGATTGGATAAATTGGAATCCCTTAACAAGAGAGTACGTTTGACGTAATGATACTAAAAAAAATAAAAAAAAAATTCTCCTATAGTCAATTTATTTCAAATAGTAAAAACTAAAATATCAATCTTACTCCATTATAATTCAAAGATAGTTAAAAATAAAATATCAATCTTACTCCATTGAGCTAAAAAAGACTTACATCTTTATCTGATCCAGCTGCCTTGAGAAATCTCTTCATAAACACATAAGGAGTTGGAAGGGTAAGAGAAAATTTTAGATTATTTAGAATGGATTTCTCCTGCAATCAATTTTAATGCAACATGATTCATTAGTATAATAACCCATATTAAACAAAACATGAACTATGGGCATTTCATTCAATGTTGGAACTTGAGATTAAAATGTATCGAGTTTGTATATACCATTTGCAGAAGTTCAACTCTTGTGTAAGCATCCTCTATAATGTAAATAAAATCTTCAACAAGAGGAATAGAGATCTCATATTTACATGCCACAAACATGGCAGCAACTGCAACAAGCTATAATGACTTTCTTACTCCTATTTGTCTTGAGAGATATCTATCAAAAATGTTGATTACCAGGAACAACGTCTCTTGCATGAGCTTGAATTCCAAATGAATCTAAACAACAAAGAGGGACAAATGAGACTAATTATTGAAACTTAAAGAGAATACCACCTTTGAGAAAGAAGAAAGATCCAATATAACTTAGACATATGGAAAAGTGAGACCTTAATGATCCAATCCACCAAAAGTGCTCTCATATTTTCATTTATGTCAGGTTGATGAGACACGTAGTATGAAGGAACACAGTTAAGGACCTAAGATGAGATTTCATTCGATGGTGAGATCAATGCAATTTAAAACTGATGTTATCTTTGTTCCATGGCAAAGGGCCAAGTAAATGGACACCCAAATGCCTGTCATCATCTAAGTATGAACTAGTCCAGGCTTTGTGTTGCAACACATATCATATAAATACCAGAGAGAACAAAAGAATTGTAGAAGGCTCGAATTATATAGAAAACTTGCGTCATCCATTCAATACATTGAAAAAGAGCAAAAACACACCTTTGTTTTGCGATGGAACCTATATATATCATTTATATAGTCTACTACAGCTAATGGATTGCCCTTGTCTTCCTCATCTTTTGAAAAAGGACTTTGTAAGCCATGTAGCTTAAGATGAAATAGAAGATAGAGCTCACTTCCTTGATATTTGTCATGATGTATTGATACTAGACATGTTTCAGGTGATATTAGCAATTGCAAATCAATTCAGGAAACCCTAAATTAAGACAACCAAACCAAGCTTCGCGATTTCAATGTGAATCTAAATGACTATTGAAACAACCGAGTAAGCAAGTAAACATGGGATTTCAACAACCCCAAAATTCTTTAGGCTAATAGGATGTTAAATTTTTAATCCTTTCACATTTGTCTTATAGTGGGTTTTTATTTTCAATCATTTATGGTTTGTTACTTTCTCTCCAGGTTAGTTTAGTTGGGAAGAGTTTATGGGTAGCAAAGGATGTCACTAAAAAAGACAACTGGAAGGATCATACTATGCAAAGAATATATAAGCAGTGTATTATCTAGATTCTAGACACTTTGTTGGGTCTGACAAACCAATATGATCTAAAGGGCACTAAAAGTCAACATCGTTTCTCATGGGAGTGAGGCAAGATTGAATCACTTGAGAGATGTGTTTATGAGAAAATTATAAAATCATATATGTTCCCTCCTCATATTTAAAAAGGGGGAAACCAAAAAGACTATCAGAAAAAAGCTAGAACTCTACATCTTACTTGAAATAACCCACTAATACTCTGTTTGTTGTACTTGTATTTGCTCGTTTTCAACAAAATGGGTGTGTTGGAACTTGAAAATTTTCAAAAATTATTGGAGACAGTGAAAAAGTATAGGAATCCAACATTTGACGAGCTCATCTATTTTTGAAGGCGACAATGCATCCAATCCAACAATGTCTTGAGCATAGAGGCGGTCTTCTTCGTTCGACACATCTTCCAAGTCTTTGAGAGTATCAAGAATTACAAAGCAAGGAGCCATGACTCTTCTCTGTCAATTCTTGATCAGTTCGGGATGAAGGGTTTCTTTTGTTTGAATTATTTTTCATCCAAAAAAATTCCCTCTATGCGACTTCGAAATATTTCCCACTCTCACCAATGAAATATTTTTTTTAATTACCCACTTTAATATCATATTGTCTAGTTTTTTTATGTGACTAATTATTTAGTTGAGTTTTTTACCCGATGATCAAATTAGTCATTTATTTAGTCATTTATAGCTATGTTACAAAAAATGACTAGAATTTACTCATTTTTATTGTCATGACTAAAAGTTTTAGTCATGTAGTCATTTATTTGCCAAATTCTACTAGTGTATTGATCTTGACATTCTCCAACATGGTATCAAAGCCATGAGAGCACATTCCTTCCCACATCGAGGTGACTCCTACACATAGTCAGGCTATCAACAAAATATCATAGAGCCAAATTGACACCACTATTGCATCCAAAAGGCTCGAGAAAAAAATACCTTTCATTTTGTCACTTTCAGTAATTTCCAAATTTTGCAATTTTTTTGGGCCACTATACTTATTTTACAAAAAGATATAAACAAAATGTAGCAGAGGGCCAATCTACCCTCTATCCATCTACTCATTAGGGTATATTTTGCATGCTATAGACATTTTTTTGGCCATTTCGGCCTACTGTGCAAAATTTTGGCCTATATGACTTATTGTTACAATTTCTTGGCCTATTCGACCTATTTGCAAAATTATTTCTTTGTTTGCATAGTTTCATGTTCTAGAAAAAGATATTCTAAGATAATTTTGTGGTGGTTCTAAGCAACAAGGAATTATTGGAGGTGCAATACATAAGTCCATTGAGATCGACATTCTTATTTATTTGCAAATTGGAGTTTTTCTCTATATATGTGATTGATTTTTTGCAAACTTCTTTGCTCCTTCAAGGCATTGTGTTTCCATCTTTGTGATTGGCATGACAATCTTTGTTTTCTTGTGCAAACCCTCACAAAGGTCGTGACACCTTTCATTCCTTTGCATATGCCTTATGTTGCTACATCTATTTGAGTTATTTACATGAGCATGTATTACAAACATGTTTGCATTCTTAGTATTGAAGGAGAAGTCGTGCCTTCATTAAGGAAGAGATATATGGTTATTGAACACCCACGCAACCCCATCCTCTTTCCCATTATAGCAACTAAGTTGCATATTACTCCAAACGCCACCTCTTGCAAAGTTACTACACCATTATTAACGTTGGCCTCAATCATTTCTATGTTGCTAATCTAGATCTTAATCTGTTTACTAGTATTTGCTCAGCCATTATCCTCACTTCCACTCAAGCTCTTTAGTAAATCCATTCATCAATTTTTTTGGCTTATTTATGCCACTGAAGAGTTTGTGATTAAATAGAGTTATGTGATGGCACTTGACCCAACTGCAAATTCATACACGTTGCATTTCCTCCTACACATGCCCATCTCCATAGATTTGGATCTCGACCTCCAGGAGGCACTTGCACATAATATCCTCCCATTTGGCTTCTTTGTCTCCCATACAACCATCTTTCATCAGCTATCAGTGAGCTCTTCTAACAGCTCTCTCCATATGACATTAAATATTCACTGACTCTCTTAACATTAATTGCAATTTGCTTAAGACATTTTATGTAACTAGCAACTATTGAAGAGTCATTTTTATTTTTTCCATAACTCATAAAATGGGTTTTTTTTGTTTTGACATAAATTTCAAACGGGGGATCAGTTTTTTGATTGTAAATAATTGTTGAAGAGATGGTTCTAATGTTGATGTTTTGACATCAATAATTTTTTGATTTGTTGTTGTTTAATTGAATTTTTGTCTTTTGGAGTCAATATTGTAAGCAAATTTTGACAGGACATAACTTTCACCTTGATTATCAAAATTTTGTACTTTTTTTTACGAATATTAGAATTTATTCCGGCCACGAACCAAATTTACTTAATTTTATTATTTGATATCCCATTTGTAAAAATCACCATGCATTATAAACTATCGATTTATCCGATCTTTCATAACTTCTAAAATTTTCAGACATTGTTATAGTTATAATCAACACCTTTAATCATTTTGGGGGGTCAATCTTGCATTTGACATTGAATTTTGCTTCTAATTAGACCATGTCTAGGAAATACAAAAAGAAGTGCAAATATTATGGGAGAAATCAACATGTGGATGAATTTTGTCCTCATGTCTCACACCAAATTATTGACTTACTCTTAGAGCTTGTAAAAAATAATCTCACTAAGAAATCTTGTGAGACATTATCATTTGGGAATGAAAAATATAGTTTGAGGACTTGCATTGAGATCTCATCTCCCACATCACCTATTGCTACATCTAAATCTGGTGTTGACTCATTCATGAGTTCCAACAATTCTTTGCATCAAGACATTGCTATCATCATTCCAAATCCACTATATCATAATACATATCTACCAACCATAGTATCTTTATTTGTAGAATCCCACCTTGCAGATTTGGATGACATTATTGAGGGAATTCATCTTCTATTTGATGTTAGCTTCGATGAAGTTACATCACCATTTCTATATTTGGATATTGCTCTTGCCTCACCTACATCAACTTCTATCGTGACAGATTGCGCAAACATTCATGAGTTGGCCTATCCAACTTAATTATTATCATTTGTAGCAGTATTAGATTCACATCGGTCCAAATATCACCATACATCCATGGTCCCTATTCCAAAATCTTCTATGGCAACTAATCCATCTTATCAGCATATGTCACACATCAATATTGGCTTGAAGATCTTTGAGCATCATTCAAATGCATCATTGGCATCATTTGAGCCTATGAATCATGTGCATAATTTAGAGACATTCACCTTACTTCCTACATATTCCTATTTGAAATGGGAAGTCATATTACACACAATTGTGGTGTTATTTCTTCCCAAGGGTAGAAATGTTGTTCAATGACCATAGATCATCTTCAACATCTAATTTTGAGCATATTCCAACACTACAAGCATTATTTTAAGGGAAGGTTGCATTGTTTCTCTTATATTATTGGTTTTGGTAGGAAGTATTTCCTCACATGGAGTCCATCACCTCACAGTTTCTAGGGGGGTCACATAAACCTTCTTTCTTTTTCTCTCCTATAGGGGGAACATTTCTTGTACTTATGTGATAAAAGTAGTCTTTGGGGGCTCATCATGAGTCCTTTTATCTTCTTCACATGTACATTTTATTTCATTGCATCATTTCTCTTTCAAAGAGGGATTTTTATTTCCCATTGGGTTTTTCTCCTTCACTCCACTTTGTGAGAAATTTATACATGAGTACCTAACATGGCCTCATAGTCGTGACTCATCATTAGTGACATTACTCCCTAGGTGGCACTTAAGGGAGGTGTTAGTGTAAATAGAGTCATTATAATACCTAGTTAGCTAATCGCCTTTCTAGGATTGACCTATTCACACCTAGCTCAAGTTTACCTAGGTTTCTTTTGCTTTTTTCTCACTTCATATTATTGAGACATGTGTCCCTGTGACTTGAGACACCTATTAACACTTTCTCGCACACTTGTTTAGTGAGCTCACAAGTGTCCCACCTTTGGAGGGGTAATTAGTCATTGTCTGGACTACCTTCTCACCTCCTCATCCTTGCCAATATCTATGCAAGGCTTGATCATTATATTTACACACTCTTCATTTGTATATTGACAGACATACAATTGTGCTTATTTTGTTCACTTGTGAAATTTTGTTTCATGCTCTTGATCTTGTCATTCTCCAACAAGTTTAACCTAAAGTTTATTTGTTAGCTTGTTCTTGTACATATTAAAATTTAACCATGCTATCATTATGGAGGAGAGCTATAAATTTATAGTAACATATCATCTTACCAATAATTTATACTTGACTATGCTTGATAGAATTATATCCAACATGATAGAATGGATATGTTTTTTCTTAAAGTTCAACCATTCTCTTTGAAATCTTTATGTGTGACTTGGTGGTTGTGTAAGAAATGGTATGATTAGAGGATTCTTAAAATAATACTACGAACCAACATATTGAAAAATTAAGTTCATGAATGCTTGAATTATTTACTATTTGAACCATATTCTTCCTTCATAGTAGATATTTTATTCTAAAATTTTAGAGTTTGGTAATTGTAATTTGAGATATAATGAGTGGTTGAAAACTCTTGAGCATTGTTAATGGATTTTTGCGATCAACAACTAATTTGGACTCTCTTAAATGATTTATGACCAAATATTGAATCTATTATCTATTAAATTAGCCAATACTCCTTTGGTTTGATTTCACTAAACTTTTGACCTAAACTATTTCTTTTAAATCAACTATTAGGCACCTATAAAAAATGTCTTACCCTTATACAAATAATGAATATTTTAAGGGGATCATTGGGTTTTTAGCATTATGATGATGCCAATTATGAGAATAATATAATTACTTAAATGACTTCGTGTATTTGACATTTGAATTTTAAATGTATCAAAAAATAGTTTTTGTTATTTATACATACTTATGTGTTCAAATGTGAAGTAGAATGTATGTTGTCAATGTTGTTGTATACATTTATGTTATAGTTATTTATCACACTTTTATTTGAAAGAAAACTTGTAGCCATCTATGACAATTTGAACACATAATTTGAGTAGATAAAATCATGCAAGCAAGTATTCAAAATCTATATGCAAAAGAATAAACAACATACCATCAAATGGCACAAGATATACCATGGAAAAACCCCCAAGAGGGAAAACTCAACCTCCAAAAGCATCCATCACTCATGTATTATTCAAAAATGAAATCATTATAATTCATTTGTAAAATCTCTACGAATACCTTTGAAACATCAAGCTCTCTACATGCACTCCATGTGAATAAACATGTGACCACACATTTCATGTCATGCTTCAAACCCTCACATATGCAACCTACAAGTGTATTGCCCCTCTTGTTTGCTTCTTGTTAATGTGAGATCGGTGTTTTAGCTTCACTGTTCCCTCATGATTGTTATGGTGATTATTTATGGCTCTAATTGGTGTGTATGAACCACCGCATTCAAGATGAAATTCCTCAACATGTGGTTGGTGGCATTTTGTTCATTTACATGGCTGGTTTATTATTATGCTTTAGTTAAGTGAAATGCATTATTTATGCTATGATTAAATGTGAGCTTGATTATTGATGTTTAGAAGGAATGATTTATTTAAGTATTTATATGATGGATGTACAAATATTATTTTATGTGTAGGCTATTGGACCCCGTTGGGATGATTATGATGTGCTTCGACTATACATACATTGAGCAGGTACCCTTGACGTGCGTTGAATGGTTACAAGTACAGGGTTATTTCTTCACCTAGCTACATAGGTTTGAGTTATTCCCCGATGATGCTTAATTTGGAGATGTCACATTGGGCCCCTTCATATCCATTCCCTAATTGTACTCTAATCAAGTACGATATGTATCATAGTTGACCCTATGTGAACCTAGATCCAATTTAGGAGTTATTTTAGAATCCCTACTGTCATGAGATCAGTGGATATCTAACTTAATTAATGGTTTAAATTTCATATTTCTCTTGTAAATTAAATATTAGGAATTTAAATTATTATTATAATATTTATTATTAAAATATTCTTTGTGCTTCAAGAAAGGGAAAAATAGAATGAAAGAAGAAATGAAATTAATCTATTATTTAATTTAATTGTGAAATTCAGTGGGTTGGGAATTACGAGTTATGTTTGATTTAATTATCCTGATTAAATTCTGAATTTCATAAATTTAAATGAAAGTATGCTTAAAATTTAATGGTTAAATTATACGTTAAATGATGTTTTTAAATGGAGTTAATTGATCAAATTGGTTTTGGGAGAAATTGTGGGAGTTTTGAAGTCCAAAATAGAAATATGAATGTTTAATTGATTTTTAGTTGAGTTGTGAAATGGGTGAATAAGGAAAGAGGCATTATATTTCATTTTTATGTTGTGAAATTGGGAAAATATGGAAAGGGAAAAATCTTTTTTTTGAACAATTTGAAAATTGTTGATTGGGAGAGAAATTCTTATCAAAACTTGACGAGGTCAGATTCATTGGGATACGAATTGGGAAGGGATCGTGTTTGCTTGATTTCACAACTCCTCATTTGGCGTGCTTGGTAAATTTCACATTTCAAAATTTGAAGGGCATGGAGGTATTTTCTTTGTTTTTAATTCGTTTGAGCATTTTTCTTCAAGTTTGTTTGTAGGAGAATGATTAGGGGAGTGTAGAATCCTCCCATCTTTTATTTTGCAATTTGATTTGTGTTAAGTAGAGATTTATTTAAATTTTGAAAATTTTCAAAATGGTGAGGTTACCATGACCAATTTTTTGGAAAATGATGAAAATGTCTATTTTATATCTTAAGAGGGGTGTTGGACATATTTGGAACCAAGGATATCTTTAGAATTTTGATTTTTAAACTTTGAAATTTTAATAAATTTTAATCATTTTGGGGGGGTCAATCTTGCATTTGACATTGAATTTTGCTTATAATTAGACCATGTCTAGGAAATGCAAAAAGAAGTACAAATATTATGGGAGAAATCAACATGTGGATGAATTTTGTCCTCATGTTTCACACCAAATTATTGACTTACTCTTGGAGCTTGTAAAAAATAATCTCACTAAGAAATCTTGTGAGACCCCTATCATTTGGGAATGAAAAGTATAGTTTGAGGACTTGCATTGAGATCTCATATCCCACATCACCTATTGCTACATCTAAATCTGGAGTTGACTCATTCATGAGTTCAAACAATTCTTTGCATCAAGACATTGCTATCATCATTCCAGATCCACTATATTGTAATGCATATCTACCAGCCACAGTATCGGGCTTCTATCATGACGGATTGTGCAAACCTTCATGAGTTGGCCTATCCAACTTAATTATTATCATTTGTAGCAGTATCATATTCACATTGGTCTAAATATCACCATACATCCATGGTCCCTATTCCAAAATCTTCTATAGTAACTAATCCATCTTATCAGCATATGTCACACATCGATATTGGCTTGAAGATCTTTGAGCATCATTAAAATGCATCATTGGCATCATTTGAGTCTATGAATCATGTGCATAATTTAGAGACATTCACCTTACTTCCTACATATTCATATTTGAAATGGGAAGTCATATTACACATAGTTGTGGTGTTGTTTCTTCTGAAGGGGAGAAATGTTGTTCAATGATTATAGATCATCTTCAACATCTAATTTTGAGCATCTACCAACACTACAGGAATTATTTTGAGGGAAGGTTGCATGGTTTCTCTTATATTATAGGTTTTGGGAGGAAGTATTTCCTCACATGGAGTTCATTATCTCACAGTTTCTAAGGGGGTCACATAGACCTTCTCTCTTTTTCTCTCCTATGGGGGGAACATTTCTTGTACTTATGTGATAGAAGTAGTCTTTTGGGGCTCATCATGAGTCCTTCTATTGTCTTCACTTGTACATTTTATTTCATTGCATCATTTCTCTTTCAGAGAGGGGTTTTTATTTCCCATTGGGTTTTTCTCCTTTACTCCACTTTATGAGAAATTTATACATGAGTACCTAACATGTCCTCATAGTTGTGACTCATCATCAGTGACCCTAAGTGGCACTTAATGGGGGTGTTAGTGTAAATAGAGTCATTATCATACCTAGTTAGCTATTCGCCTTTCTAGGATTGACCTATTCACACCTAGCTTAAGTTTACTTAGGTTCCTTTTGCTTTTTTCTCACTTTATATTATTGAGACATGTGTCCCTATGACTTGATACACCTATTGACACTTTCTCACACACTTATAAAGTGAGTTCAAAATTGTCCCACCTTTGGAGGGGTAATTAGTCGTTGTTTCCTACCTTCTCACCTCCTCGTCCTTGCCTATATATATGCAAGGCTTGATCATTGTATTTATACACTCTTCATTTGTATATTGATAGACATACTATTGTGCTTATTTTGTTCACTTGTGGAAGTTTATTTCATGCTCTTGATCTTGTCATTCTCCAACAAGTTTAACCTAAATTTTATTTGTTAGCTTGTCCTTGTACATTTTAGAATTTAACCTTGCTATAGTTACGAAGGATTACGATAAATTTATAGTAACATGTCATCTTACTAATAATTGAGACTTGAATATACTTGATAGAATTATATCCAACATGATAGAATGGATATGTTTCTCTTAAGGTTGAACCATACTCTTTACAATCTTTGTGTGTGACTTGGTGGTTGTGTAAGTGTATAGGAGTGAATTTGCACCCCTTATGCAAATTCCCCTTTTACACATCCTCACCTTAGAAAACCTAATCTGAAGGCGAAATTCCACATCCGTCGATTGCCTTCCTTCAACTTGGCACCTGTCCTTTGTGTCGATATGAGAATATTTATCAGGGATGTCTACATAGTGCACAGACGTCCCTGGAAAATTCCTATGCCTGAAGTTGGCAGAGGCATTACACTTTTGATTGGAGTTGATTTGTAACGTCTCTCTTTGACCAACTGACACCAAAAATGGTAGATTCTTCCTTCTTCTCCTTCAAATTTATCCATCTCCATCTCATTTCCTTCTCTAGAAATTTTCTTGATCTCTTTTGGCAATCTCTAAGAATTTAATCCATCCTTATTTCACATTCTCAAGCACTTCCAACATTTTCAACACTCGATTGCAGCAACAACAATAATCAACTCTGTAAAGCAAGTGTGGAGCAAGCCATTGTAGTGCGGGCTTGAGGTTTTGTGAGACATCCCTTTATCGCGGTCGAGGTTGCGTTGATTTGTTCAAGCCTTCTTTCTCCTCCATTGGCTATTTGGTTGTTCGTGGAGGTGGAAACACCAAAACAGAGGTCTAATTGAGGCAGACCCCTATACAGCCCCAACAATTTTCCCCTTCCTTCTTGTATGCAGGTGAAAGAGTGTGTGGAGCTAGCTGGTGAACATGTGTCTTTGTAAGATTATCTTTATTACCTTGGCCTTTATTTACTTGCTTTATCATCTTTGTTTGTATCTGTCTTACCTTATTATTCTATTTTTCCCATCAAAATCAACCGACTAGGCCAATTAGTTAGTTTTTGAGTAGTTCGTACTATGTTCATTATTTTCTGACCGTACAGATGCCACCGTACCTCCCAGAACTACATTGCCATCCTCAGACAAAGAGTTGTCTGAGGCATAGTACCAACTCCAAAAACCAACTTGCCTAGCCCAAAATAAAGTTCAAATTAATAGAGTGATTGAAGTACTTTATAGTCCTCATCATTCTTGTCATTTATTTCAAGAACATCCCTTTAGAGTCAGGTAAGTTAGGGCAGCCTTCCGCTCTTGGATCTCCATGAACTGGGGCCTTGACATGATTGGTCCCCCTCTCTTACATTTTTGGTGAACCAAACATGAACCAACGTCTACTCATTCATTGGTGTTGAAGCTTTTCCCTTGTACCTTGTGATCGTTGTGCCCCTGAGTGTTGTGAGCATCACAACCTAGTCCATGACCTTAAGGTATATTGTTAGTAGAAGTGTACAACACCTTCCGATGGAGAGGATGAAGGTCACTACTGGTTTCTCTATAGGCCTTTTTGCTGGATCCGCCATTGGTCTTGCCACTTAGGAGCAGTTGTCAAGGGGCAAGGTAGGGATCTTCAATGAGACTAACCACGTCCCCACTCCTCCTACGTCTCCTACACCATCTTCAGTAGACGAGCATTAGGTCGTTCACATTCCTTCAAAATATATCTCTATCCTTAGCAAAGGACTAGGTGACTTGGAGAATCACTTGGAAAGGGACCCAAAGATGGCTAGGGCTATTAGGGTTATCAACAAAATAAAGTATATGTTGGGAAAAGACTGAACATGCATAGAACTCCTGGCTAGTCTCTCTAGTCTAACTGAAGCATGTGCTCCTCTAAACAATCCTAATTATATAAGGGGCCACTTTCGAGGACCATGAGAGATAGCTAGGAATGTCAATTCCTCCCACATCTATGTACATGATTGACATAGTACCATCAATCAACATCCCTTCTGCCTCTGAGGGATCTGAAACTATCAAGGAAAACAAAATACCCTTGGGTTTTAGTTTCACCCCTCTTATCACCTCTAGCGGTGGAGGTTTTGGTGGATTGAGTGGTGAGGGCTTTGGTAGTGGCGGTGGCTTCAGTGGTGGAAGTGGCACTAGCAGAGGTGGTTTTGATGGAGGCCATGGTGGTGGCTTCGAAAGTGGAGGTGGCTCTGACGGAGGCCTTGCTAGTGGCGGTGGCTCTAGCAGTGATTCTGGCAGTGGCCACACCGATGGTTTTAGAGGGGGCTCCGGTGGTGGTTCTAGAGGAGGTTCCACTAGACTTTTTTCATCCCAAGATCCTATTCTAAATACTCTTCTTCAAAATATGGCTAAGATACAAATCCAGCTGGCAAGTCTCTCCCAAGCCTCTGCCCAGCCTATCTTTCAACCCTTTTTTCGACATAGCCCATTATCGGTAGCAATTTTAAACACTCCCTTCCCCCAAGGAATGGAGATTCCCAAATTCACAAAATATGGCGGCAAAGGGGACTTGAAAATGCATGTGTTCACCTTTAACGCCCTGTGTACTAACTTCTTCCATCACGATGCATTGATGGAAAAATTATTCCCTCTATCTCATAAGGATACAACACTCGAATGGTATTGTTCCTTACCCGAAAATTCCATCTTCTCATTCAATCAAATTGCAAATTAGTTTCTCCAACAGTTCCAAGCTAACATCAGACCAAAGATGACCTTTTCGAAGCTCATCCAATGCAAATAAGGTGATAACAAAAAGATTACTTATTTTATAGAGTGATACCAAGCGCTCTTTTCACAAATCTTGTATCCATTGCCCGATTTTGTCGTGTAGAAGGTGTTCATAGGGAACTTGTAAAGACCTTGGTAGGAGAAATTTGCCCTTATAAAACACCCTTCTTTCGTGTATTTGTGTGTTGCATTACAAGAGTATCAACAAATGGTAGTCCAGTTTGAGGGATCCTCCTTGTGCTACCATTCAAAAGGAAAGTCCATTGTATTGATCTTTGGAAAAGGCAAGGCTGTTGTGAATGTAGTGACCGCTACGAATGATAACGACCTCAAATGCAACAAAAAGTTCACAGAATTAGCAGAATCTTACTCTTCCATCCTACAAAAGTTGTTGAAGGATAAGGTCATAACCTTGGAGAACCTGAAACCTCTCAATGAACCTTTCCCTAATTGGTACGATTTGAATACCTTCTGTCAGTACCATTGAGTTAATAGACATGATACCAAATGTTGTATGCACCTTGCATCATGAGATGTAGGACCGCATCGAGGACGATACTATTCACCTTGATGGAAGTAAGCAAAATACAAACAAATTGGTGGCGAAAGTGAATAGTGAGTTGCAGATATACACGAACCCGTTTGTCACACTCTGCCAACATGATTATCAATCCCTCTGATTCTACCACTTGGCCTAAGGCATATGTTAACATGGTCACAGTTACTCCTACCATGCAACTTGTGCTCAACTCCCTATACGTGACATTCATGTCATAGGATTTACTCTTAAACAACAAGTCCTCTCCCCTCTACATTCCCGCTCACCTCAATGGCAACATTGTGACAGGGGTCTTAGTCGACCCTGCGAGCTGGGTAAATGTCATTACAGAAGAGACATTGTGGCTTAATTCATTGCATAGAAAGGAGTACGAAAAAACAAAATCTACCATCTGTATTCACGATGGTCATTGTCTAAAACAATACAACTCGATAACTTTATTTGTCCTAATAGGACCTAGGGCTGTAGACATAGTCTTTGATGTTATTCCAGACTCATATCTATTCAGGATGAAGTTGGACATACCTCGGCTATCTTCCATGAATAGAATCACCTTCGTCATTCATAAATGTTTGAAATTCTCCCAGGAAGGTGTTGTGCATGAAGTGCATGACACTGGATACCAGTCGTTGGTGTCCCATGGGGGTTACTTGTTGGATCATTTTTGGCCCACTTCGGTCAGTCTGCTCCCTCCAAGAATAGACCTACTTTACAAAAACTATGTGAAGTATAAGACCAGGGTCAAGGGACAAGCGAAATTGACCCTCCTGGTAGCACAACAGTTGGTTGCCTCCCCTTCTTGAGAGAGAAAAGAGAAGCTACCTCGTTCCCAAGGTAACTCCCCTGCTTCTCTTTCTAGAGAAGAGTTTTGGATGAATATGCCTGGTTTTTATCCACTGATTCTGATAATCCCCACTTGGTGTAAGCCTAAGATCAGGATATCGAACCTCCCTCCTAAGCCACCCGGACCTTGGTACTACTTGTATGGTAGGAGAAAAGGTCCCCATGGGGAATCCTCTATGTCCCGGCCTCCGCAGCCTCCCACCGCTCGTGCTCCAAAATCAGTAAATGGGAAGAGGCCCGTTGTCGAGGCACTAGAGCCAGCTCCCCTGGTTGTTTCTTAACTTGCTCCTCTTGCTTCCGTTTAGGAGCTTTCCCTCAGTAAAAAACAACTATGGTGGACACTCCCATGGATGAGCAGGATTGTTTCACTCCTTCGCAACCTTCGGTCTCTAGCTTGAAGAGCCACAGAAAACTGCCTTGCGCGTGAGTGCAAGCTTCGGAAAAAGGATCTTGTGGCTAAGCAAGCCACTTTGCAGAAGAAGGAAGAGGAGTCGACCACCCCTGTCTCATGGTCTCCTGATGATTCTTCCTCTCTCCTCCCCTCTGCTTCCATTCAATCTAGTTCAGTTTCACTTTCGACTCCTATATGCGAGTGTGCCTAACTTTAAAAAGGTGTAGGTGTTCATCGCTCCTTCAGTTGAGCCACCCTTGTCGATGTCCCATCTTTCCCGAAACTTGTGGATATGTCGAACACTTTGGTAGTATTTTTTGGGGTTTTCTCCTCCTCCTCTTCCTCTACACCTCTTTCCTCGTATGTGGGGAGTTCACATCCCCCAATGAAGTAAAAGGTGGGGAGTGGTCCTTCTAGCAATGGAGGACGTAAGAGGATCCCACCTTCTCTGAAGGGTGGTCTTGCATTGACTTGTTTTGTCGTAGTAATGGAACCAACCTCGACTTCCCCTAAGTTCATCACCGTTCCTGTCACTCGATGAACCTCGGGCACAACCCTCTTCGTCCATTGAGGTATGACACGACACTCCAACAAAGTGCATGTTTAACTCTTTGGATGAAGTTTTGGCCTTGTTAGCGATTTTTGCAAAATCATTGACCATAGCTCCACAAGAGTTGAGTGGAGGAGACCTTGTGGGGCCTTCTTCCTTAGCCCTTGTTGCAGGAGGGTCGGAAGCTCCTCCTCTTAATATTCCACTGCTACAGGCTCGTCCTCCTTCCCCTTATGATGATCTAGAGTGGGAAGTGGATGACCTCTTGGTTGATGAGCGTTATGGGGAGGCCTCTTCTTTATCTTTAGATTATATGTGTGCGTGTTGTGATGTGTTCCCCCCATGATTATGTTATATGTTCCTAGATGACACTTGTCACCCTTGTTGGTGCTTGGATACAGGCGTGGTTTTTGTGCCGTAAATCTTCTTCTATTTGTATCATCATTCTTCCATGTTTGTGATTGATTTTTGGAAAATTAGGGATAATGCAAAGCGTTGGGGGCATTTAGGCTTCCCTTCCATGTTGACCCAATTTTTTATTTTTAATTTTTTTTCTCATGCATTCTTCACATGGTCTAACATAGTAGGGGGCTGATAACAGTTCATTTATATACCACTATCATACATATATATATATATATATATATATATATATAATGAGCAGCTCTAACCTCAAAATATCAGATCACCCTTGTGCCTTTTGTTTGTGATCATCTCTTTTTCGCTCTTTTTTATCTTTCTCTCTTCTTTGCTTGAGTTGTCCCTTTCATGTGTGACAACGCCATCACTTGGATTTTCAAAAAATGTATTCGTTGCCAACAAATCTTTTCTCGAGAATCTTTGCAAACCTTTTTCAAGAATCAAATTTTTGACTTGGACCCCTAATAGAATGTGTTTCCTTCATCATGGGTTCCCAAAGAAGGAACTTGAAAACTTTCCTTCAAGGTGGGAACAACTTTGACCTTCCCCTCGCAAGGGGGCATCTTCTTCCTTTCGAATTCCTTGATGAAGTGAACATCTTTCGAAAGGATTCCTTGGTATTGAATCAATTTGAGAAAACACATCTCTTCTGCACTTTCAAACAATGCGTCCCTTGAATGGACCCCTTTCTTCACACAAGGCTCCCAAGGGACCCCCTTTGAAAGTTTTCCAACTTGTTAACGGTCTGTGTGACTGTCTGCTTTCTTGCCTGCATGGCCGCTTTCATACATGTTTTATCTACAAGTAAACATGTTGCTTTGCAAGTGCACCTGTAAAGCCACTTTCCAACTCTGCGAAGTCTCCTTTTTTGGGGTTTCCTTCATGTGAAAGATCTTGGAGGACACCTTCCTTGCAGGTTTGCAGGCCTGTTAGGTGCTTCCTTTAAGCTTCCTCCATGTGAGAGATCTTGGGGGTCGCTCCCTTATAGGTCTGCGAGCCTGTAAGGCGCTTTTTCTGGGGTTTCCTTCATGTGAGAGATATTGGAGGACACCTTCCCTTTAGGTCTTCAGGCCTGTAGGGCATTTTTTTGGGTTTCCTTCATGTGAGATATCTTGAAGGACACCTTCCCTATAGGGCACTTTTTATGGGTTTCCTTCATCTGAGATCTTGAAGGACACCTTCCTTGCAAGTCTGCGGACCGGTGAGACACTTTCATTCCACAACTTCATAGTTCTACGGGGCTATGGAGTCCTTTGCCTACCCTACGCTTTTGAGCCTGCCAGATTATGGTCTGCTTCCTCGACGAGTCAGGTATAAATTTCTAACCCTACTAGCTTTTCAATCTACTTTACCGAAGCACTCATCAGTATTCATGCTCGCTAAAGTGGGGGAAAAATTTATAGGAGCGAATTTGCACCCCTTACGCAAATTCCCCTTTTACACATCCTCACCTTAGAAAACCAAATCTAAAGGAAAATTTCCACATCCCCTAGCTGTCTTCCTTCCACTTGGCATCTGTCCTTTGTGTCGGTAGGAGAATATTTATCGGTGACGCGCAGACGTCCACGTGGTGCGCTTATGTCCCTAACGGATTCCTGTGTTTGAAGTTGGCAAAGGCGTTACACTTTTGATTGGAGTCAATTTGTAAAATCCCTCTTCAACCAACTGACCCTGAAAATGGCATATTCTTCCTTCTTCTCCTTCAAATTGATCCATCTTCATCTCATTTCCCTCTCTAGTAATTTTCTTGATCTCTTTTAGCAATCTCTAGGCATTCAATCCATCCTTCTTTCACATTCTCAAGCACTTCCAGCATTTTCAACACTCCATTGCAACAATAACACTCTATCAACTCTATAAAGCAAGTGTGAAGCAAGCCATTGCAGCATGGTCTTGAGGTTTTGTGAGACCTTCCTTCATCGCAGTCGAGGCTGTGGTGATTGTTCAAGCCTTCTTTCTCCTCCTTTGACTAGTGAGCTCTTAGTGGAGGTGGTAACGTTTCACTCGTTTCCTTTGTGATTTGGTTGAGTAGCTCTTTACTGTTTTGTAGTGTTATTTGCATTCCTTCCTTCTTTACTTATTTATCGCATATTTCTATCTCGTGCTATTTGGCTATCCATAAAGGTGGAAACACCAAAACGAGGGTTTGACTAAGGCAAACCCCTCTACAACCCCAACAATTTTCCCATTCTTGTGTGTAGGTGAAAGAGCGTGTGGAGCTAGCTAGTGAACGTGCATCTTTGTGAGATTATCTTTATTACCTTGGCCTTTATTTACTTGCTTTATCATCTTTATTTGTATCTGTCCTACCTTATTATTTTATTTTTCCTATTGAAATCAACCAACTAGGATGATTAGTTAGTTTTTAAGTATTTCATATTGTGTTCACTGTTTTATGACTGTACGGATGCCAGTGTGCCACGCTGACATCCCAGAACTACACTGTTGTCCTCGGACAGAGAGTTGTCTAAGCCATAGTACCGACTCCAAAAAATAGCTCGCCTAGCCCAAAATAAAGTTTGGATTAGTAGAGTGATTAAAGTACTTTATAGTTCTCATCATTCTCATCCTTTATTTCAAGAACATCCCTTTAGAGTGGAGTAAGTTAGGGCAACCTTCCACTCTTGGCTCTCTGTGACATGGGACCTTGATGTGGTTGGTCCCCCTCTCTTACAGTAAGAAATGGTATGATTAAAGGATTCTTAAAATAATACTATGAACCAACCTATTCAAAAATTAAGTTCATGAATGCTTGAATTATTTACTATTTGAACCATATTCTTCCTTCATAGTAGATATTTCATTCTAAAATTTTAGAGTTTGGTAATTGTAATTTGAGATATAATGAGTGGTTGAAAACTCTTGACCATTGTTAATGGATTTCTTTGAACAACAACTAATTTGGACTCTCTCGAATGATTTATGACCAAATATTGAATCTATTATATATTAAATTAGCCAATACTCCTTTGGTTTGATTTCACTAAACTTTTGACCTAAAATATTTCTTTTAAATCAAATATTAGTCACCTATAAATAATGTCTTACCCTTATACAAATAATGAATATTTTAAGGGGATCGTTGGGTTTTTAGCATTATGATGATGCCAATTATGAGAATAATATAATTACTCAAATGACTTTGTGTATTTGACATTTGAATTTTATATGTCTCAAAAAATAGTTGTTATTTATACATGCTTAGGTGTTCTACTGTGAAGTTGAATGTATGTTGTCGATGTTGTTGTATACATTTATGTTATAGTTATTTATGTATCACTCTTTTATGTGAAATAAAATTTATAGCCATCTATGACAATTTGAACACATAATTTGAGTAGATAAAATCATGCAAACAAGTATTCAAAATCTATATGCAAAAGAATAGACAACATACCATCAAATGAGACAAGATATACCATGGAAAAACCCTCAAGAGGGAAAACTTGGCCTCCAAAAGCATCCATCACTCATGTATTATTCAACAATGAAATCATTATAATTCATTTGTAAAATCTCCATGAATACCTTTGAAACATCAAGCTCTCTACATGCACTCCATGTGAATAAACATGTGACCACACATTTCATGTCATGCTTCAAACCCTCACATATGCAACCTACAAGTGTATTTCCCCTCTCATTTGCTTCTTGTTAATGTGAGATTGGTGTTTTAGCTTCACCATTTCCTCGTGATTGTTATGGTGATTATTTTATGGCTTTGATTGGTGTGTATGAACCACCACATTCAAGATGAAATTCCTCAACATGTCGGTTGTTGGCATTTTGTTCATTTACATGGTTGGTTTATTATTATGCTCCAGTTAAGTGAAATGCATTATTTATGCTATGATTAAATGTGAGCTTTATTATTGATGTTTAGAAGGAATGATTTATTTAAGTATTTCTATGATGGATGTACAAATATTATTTTATGTGTAGGCTATTGGATCCTGTTGGGATGATTATGATGTGCTTTGACTATACATGCATTGAGTAGGTACCCTTGACGTGCGTTTAATGGTTACAAGTACAGGGTTATTTGTTCACCTAGCTACACAGGTCTAAGTTATTCCCCAGTGATGGTTAATTTGGAGATGTCACATTGGGCCCCTTCATATCCATTCCCCAATCGTACTCTAATCGAGTACGATATGTATCGTAGTTGACCCTATGTGAACCTGGATCCATTTAGGAGTTATTTTAGAATCCCTATGTCATGAGATGACTGAATGTATAACTTAATTAATGGTTTAACTTTCATATTTCTCTCGTACATGAAATATTAGAAATTTAAATTATTATTATTATATTTATTATTAAAATATTCTTTGTGCTTCGAGAAAAGGGAAAATATAATGAAAGAAGAAATGAAATTAATCTATTGTTTAATTTAATTATGAAATTCAATGAGTTGGCAATTACGAGTTATGTTTGATTTAATTATACTGATTCAATTCTAAATTTCATAAATTTAAACGAAAGTATGCTTAAAATTTAATGGTTAAATTATACGTTAAATGATGCTTTTAAATGGATTTAATTGATCAAATTGGTTTTGGGAGAAATTGTGGGAGTTTTGAAGTCCAAAATAGAAATATAAACGTTTAATTGATTTTTAGTTGAGTTGTGAAATGGGTGAATAAGGAAAGAGGCATTATATTTCATTTTTATGTTGTGAAATTGGGAAAATATGGAGAGGGAAAAATCTTTGTTTTGAATAATTTGAAAATTGTTGATTGGGACAGAAATTCTTATTGAAACTCGACGAGGTTAGATTCATTGGGATAGGAATTGGGAAGGGATCGTGTTTGCTTGATTTCACAACTCCTCATTGGCGTGCTTGGTTAATTTCACATTTCAAAATTTGAAGGGCATGGAGGTATTTTCCTTGTTTTTAATTCGTTTGATCTTTTTTCTACAAGTTTGTTTGTAGGAGAATGATTAGGGGAATGTAGAATCATCCCATCTCCTTTTATTTTGCAATTTGATTTATGTTAAGTAGATATTTATTTAAATTTTGGAAATTTTCAAAATGGTGAGGTTATCATGCCCAATTTTTTGGGAAATGATGAAAATGTCTATTTTATAGCTTAAGAGGGGTGTTGGACATATTTGCAACCAAGGATCTCCTTAGAATTTTGATTTTTAAACTTTGAAATTTTAATAAATTTTAATGGTGGAATTGGGAAAAACTTGGTTTTTTCTTTATTAAATTTGTCGTAAGGGGGGAATAAAGCTATAGGAAAAACACGATGAATTAAAATAAATAATTTTGAAACAAGATATAATTCCAACCATACTCATGAAATGAGGCTCTAAAATAAAGAAATCAAACAATGTAATCCCAATATAACATAATTTGAATTCAAAAACCTTAAAAGCTAGACCATCCCATGTTGGATTTGTGTTTATATTGATGTTTGGATGTCAGATTTCTTGATTCAATACAAAGCCTCCATTGTTTTTGTTGCAAAAGCTTTGATTCGTGTTGATAATGGTGAACTAGAATGTGATAATAACTCTTAATGTGCTCAAGAGGTAATTGCTTAGTGCTTCACTATGTAGATTCTAGATGATTTTTGAGAAGGTAGAGGAATGTTTTATAGATTTCCTACTATGAGATGAACGATGAAGATTTAGTTGAAAAAGATCCTAATTAATGGTTGAGAACCGTTGAGAGGAAATAGATTGCTCTATTAGCTCCTATGATTGATCTAGTTAAGGATGTTAATTGCAAAATCAGAGGATATCGATTACATAATCTGTGTGATTAAAGAAATCAATTTGAGAAGTTAATAGGATTGAAGAATTAGGTTGAGTGGTTAGTGGGATTGAAGAATAGATGAGTTAGTCGACTGTTTAGAGTGGGAAATCAGTGGTCTTGATTTTCTCAATCACAAAAGGGGTAAAGATAATTAATTAATATTTTTGAGTTGAACATGCAAGTCATGTTTGACTTTAACAAATAAAGTTATATTTGTTTGTTAACTATGTTGAATGATGTTGAATAATTAATTCAATTATTAAAGTTTAGAAAGGGGAAAGGGATTTAATTAAATTATCAAGTGATAACAATTTAATTGATTTAGATGAATAGGATATATTAGTGATATAATTAAATAACTTGTGTTAATTTAATTAATCAGGAGGAATAAAAGTTAGATTGATGATAATATAGTGAATTAATTAAATAATTAAAGATTATTCAATTAATAGAGGAAAATAGGGTTTTTTGATGTAAATGATGTGTAATGCAGTGATATTAATGATAACGATGTTGATAAATGGAAAAATGTCATTCAAGTGTGTGATATGTGTTAGGTGATTTTTACATGTGTACATTTTCCCCTCTTTGAGACAAATTACCGGTTGCTTTGTTTCAAAGAATTTGATGTTAAGATCAAGATTTGAAAAAAATTATATGCCTTGACGGTTAGTAGAAAGATAGTATGACACTGAGCTGCCCCCTCAAGAGGTTGGCCGAAAAAAACATTTTTCGGGTCAGGCTCGTGACAAGGTTCAATTGTAGTTTAGATGCATAAAGGATGAAAAATTAGGTTATAGGACCCAGATTTATAGTTCAAATGTTCTCGGGTGCTCATAATTTCAACCTAGGAGTGTTTCCTAGGTAAAAAATTAGGGTTTGGGGGGTAAAAATAAGAAATTAGGGTTCATTTTTTCTCATTTGCACTTTTAGCCTTTAGTAAATTCTTGTCTCTGGAGATCCTATTTTGGCGATGCCGAGGATTCCAGGTGTCGCACATTGTGCAAAGGTGGTCTGTGACTTTGAGAGGCCAGTTGGTGCAAGTGTTGTGGTATGCATCACTTCTGTTCCTGTTTTCATATTTTTAGTTTTGTGTAATTAATGCGAGAAATCATTTTTAGTAATAGCAATAATTTCCTGAAATTTTTGTTTTTGCCTCAATATAACCGTTACTATTCTTGTTTGTGTCACTTTCGCTAAAAATAGTCGTTATTGATTTTTTTGCTCGTTATTGTAAAATGTGTTTGCTTTTGCTAATTGCTTTTGAAAAATATGTTCACTATTGTTTTCTTGTTTTAAAATGGTCACTTTTGTGTTTTTTGAGTGTTATTGAAAAAGTTGTTCGTTATTGTCATTTTTAATGCTTATGCTCAAAATGCTCTTTATTGCCAAAAATAGGGCCGCTATTGCTTTTCTTGACCACTATTGTCAAAAAAGTGGTTGCTATTAATTTTTGTGATAGATTTAGCCAATTTGTCCATAGTCTTAGATTTGTGATGTGTTTTTGTAGAAAATTCTTAACGTCATGGGTTGAATGTTTGCAATGATTCTCAAATCACTTTATTCTAGAGAGTGACAGTTGCGATAGTTGTTTGACCTAATTGTTGGTTTCTTTGAGGTGGAGCAAAATTTTCTAGACACCGTGGGCCTATGATACATATGTTATATGCTAGAGATTCGATGTCATCAAGTGATGATGACTACCCTTGTAGAGAGATGGTAGTCTACGTTGTCATTTCATTTGTCGACTGGCAAGGCGACTATCACATTGGAGGATGTCTGGAGGGTTCTTTATATTCCTATTCACAGGGAGGTCATTACCTATGATGTTGGATAGGGTACCCATGTGATGCAACGAGTTCTCAATATTAGACGTCTTGAGGTGGTGGACTTAGAGATAAACTTGTCTCCATTTGTTGATAGCGCAAATCCTATTTCTATGGTCCTATGTGGTTTGATCTTGAGGCTTGTAGTACCTAATCATAGAGATAGACAGTTTCCTATCAGTTGGGGCATCTGTGTTGAGGATATGATAAAGCACAGTACGGGGTATGCATGGGGCCCATGTCTCCTTACACACCTATATAGAGACATGCATGGGGTTGCTTATTAGGGAGGTAGTTCTATCTTTGTTGGTATGACATTGTTACATGTATGGGTCTGGGAGCACATCCTAGTGACTAGACTAGATGGCATCATGGATCGGGATTCAAAGGATCCTTATTTGCATCGATATTCATATTTCATGCACTATACCTAGCCTAGTCGACTACCTTATTAGCTTCACATTTTTTATGAGATTCTTGTGTTTATTTAGAGACCATGGTTAGGCTGCGAGGCCTTGCATGATGATTTAGAGCAGCTCCCGTATTGCTGACAGACACAATGGTTGATAGGCCACGAGGATTCTTTGCTTGAGCATTACTTGATTAGATTCTTCATCATTTTGGAGAGTGTCATACACAGTTTAGAGATGACTATCATGCTCGCTTTAGGAGGGAATCCTAAGAGGTTAGGGTGTGAGGGCCACATGCCTTGTCTACAAATGTTGTTGCAAAGTTTTGACGACTTGCCCCATTTGGATGGGGTTGGGCAGTAGGTTTGGAAAACCCACACACTACGTGTGAGTGTGACTAGTGATGGGCTCACCGTGTTCCTCTTCACTTTATAGATCTTGCTTGCGTTGAGCTAGTTATAGGGAGAGCTGGTGTGACCAGTCAAAGGGGCAAGCGACAATAACTCAGGATTGTCGTAAAGCAGTTGTATAGAGCAGGTCGTGATGGGGACCAAGGGCAACATGATGGAGAGCAGCTTAATCCGATGTAACTAGATCAACAAGTACCATGTAGGGTCTGCCTCCACCTAGGGATGCAACAGTGGCAACACAAATAGCCTAGCTGACAGTAGACAAGGACACTTGGGTGCTTGAGAGGGATGCAAAGGTTGTTTAGAGACAGGCGGTCGAGGCTCAGGTTGTCATATTGACTGTAAAGAGAGATGGGTTCTGATAGGATCGGGATGGGTTGAGCCAAGAGTTGGCCACAGAGAGGCAACTTATACTTATAGTGAAGATATCATTATCTTCCTCCATTCCCCTCGCTCAATACCAGGCTAAGCAGGATCAGTTGCTACAGAGATGTACATATTATCATATGCTCTATGAAGCCTTCATTCCTAGATCACAAAGATAGCCTCATTTTGGAGAGTTGAGTACTCAAACAGGTGCGAAGTCAGGTGGTCAATTAGTTAGGCAGCCACATCAGTCTCCAATCATCTCACATCCATCTCCCCATCAAATTCAGAAGTAGCCGAGATCCCCACCTCAGGATGGCCACCATGGTTGATTGTTCCTTGATCTCTTATGATGTTTACTATATCAAAAACTTTATGTTGACATTATTTTTGTATATACATTCTGTATACACTCAAATTTGGTCTAGAGGATTAATTAAATACATGTTATTTAATTAATAATCTTTAATTCTTCTACTTATAAATAAATTGAAAATTTTATTTATATAGTTCATTTTCTCTAATTCTTTCTATCCTAAATCATTTTCTTCATATCTTAATTAAATGAAAAAATTTAACTGGTTTGTTTTATTTATTAACCTCCTCTCACTAAATTTGAATTTTAAAGTCAAATTTAAGCACATGTCTACTAACTTCTTCCCACCTTCCACCTCATCATGTGTCTCAAGAAATTAAATATTTAATTTGGCATTTATCATCAACAAAGTCTAACTAATTTGGGACACTTGGCCTTCATCTCCATTTTATTCCTCTTCACACTTGGTAGTTTGTTCTTATGAAGGGAACACACTCCCCTTTTCTCTCTAACCTCTTCATCTTCAACTGTCCATTCTCTAGATTGAATCCAGACCTTTGATTTCTGCCACCTAGGCTCTTGCCTTGGAAAATCTATAAATAGGCCCTCATTTACAGCAAAAAGAGAGAGAGCTGAGCATTTATAGCAATTACACTCTGCAAAATTTTAATTAGCATTGTCACCTTAGTGAGCATTTTGTATTAGCATTTTAGCGTCAAGTAGTTTAATCATGGCATTTTCATTAGCAGCATCATAGCAACATTATTATCTTTGCATATCATCTACAACTAGTTTATCAATCATGTAATGTAGGAAACATCTCTTGCATTTCCAAAATCTCTCATTCTTCAGGTTGAAATTTGGAAAGTCATGTGCATAAACAATTTGAGAGAAAAATGACTTAAAGAATCCTTGGAGATAGAGGACAATGAGACGCCATCGAGGAATTGTTGTTTTAATTTGATTATTATTTGAATTCCTTGATATAATGTTTCATTGGTGTGTTGTATAGGATTTATTTTTCTTATTCACATTGTTCATACCCACAATGGGGGCCTAGCCCCATTTTTAATATTTTATAGCAAGTTTTCATCAACAGGTATGTTCGTGAATTTTGATGTAGCGCATCTACAACCTTTTTCAACGCGTAGGTGGTGACTTTCAACACATCCAAGCTTTGTTATAGCGCATACACGACCCAAACTAGTGCATCTACCTCCTCTTTCAATACATATACTAGATTTGATTTTCCTTTTCTATTTTCTAGAATAGAGCATTGAGTGTGTTTTATAGCGCATATACTCTCTGTTTTAGCGGATACACCTTTATTTGTAGAAATTTAAAATTTTGGGGGACTGATTTGTATCTTTCTATTTTGCAAATAATTTATACGTTGTCAATGACATATCTGAAACTACTAACGATGTTTGCAGGGGTTGGACTTTTTATCCTTTGATTAAATTAGGCATCTAGTTTAATTACAAGGTTAATGAACACCATGTATGTTGTGTTTGAAAAGTGATAGGCCTATGCTCTCCCCTTTATTGGGTGACCAAAATGCTAGACTCACTCTTTCGTTTTATTGCAATAGCACCTTTAGCAGGCCTACCTTAGTGGGAAAAAGTACTCATCCTGACGAAACAACCTAAGTGGGAACAACTAAATCCAAACATTCCAACCCACTATAATCAAATGTGAATTGTGATGAAAATAACATTCAATGGTAGTGTGCATTGATAGCCCTTCCCTGGTATCCTTGAGATACGTAAAGCCTGTGTTCTAAAGGTTGGGAGGCCTCTTGAGGGAGTTTATCATTTGCTGCACCGAACATAAACCCTTACTAAGAACTTTAATTGTAGTAGCCAAGCTGAGTCAGTTGCCAAACATTATATTATTCACAGTGTAAGGGGAAGTAAGAATCTCCCCCCAAGATACTCACCATATAACTACCAGGGATTTCTAGACAAAAGTGGAGGATTCGACTTTGGTTAAGACCCAAAAAAGGCAAAAACATGGGCGCCCTCTAGGGGGTGATAGGGTTGTGTGAGCTGACATAGTTCTAAGATGTGGGTTGTGATGTTATTAATGACCCTCGACATTAGAAGAGTCTAACTGATTTGTTTGCTATTGTTCAATACTAGTGGAAATCAAAGGGATCAGACCACATCCTTGAACATACACTTGATGTTTAGATCATAGGATGGAATAATTGTTTTACTACTTACTTTTGTGTTTGAAATCATTGTTCAAAAGATCATCCAGCAAAAACAATCAATTCACTGATTCAAAAATAAGAAAACCAAACAAACTTTCAAAACGATGACATTTCTAGTTTAGCACATAAACTTCCTATTTCAACGCATTGGGTTCCTAGTCCAGTGCATATATGGTCTGTTATAATGCATTCACCACATCTTTCAATGCATATAGGGTATGTTATAGCGCATTTACCTCATCTTTCAACGCATAAGCTTTCTGTTCTAGTGCATTTAACTGACATTCTAGTGCATATAGGGTATGTTCCAACGCATTTATCCCATCTTTCAGCGCATATATAGCCTATTTTAGCACATTCACCTAATACTCAAATAGAGAGTTAAATTGAACTTCTGTCCGACAACTAGAGTCATATTTAGGGACCCTTTTTAAAGCAGAGATCATTCCTCATTAAAACATTGGTTTAAACTCGAAGAAATTGGATTTTGCAAGTGCAATCCCTTTAAACTAAACTTGGATCAAACAACTTAAAGTGCTCAATCACCAATCTCATCTTTGATTGTTAGCTGAGTTTCACTATTGGGATCTATCATCCTTTATCACGAAACAAATGTTGTACATCAAATTTAACCTAGTCTCATCAATAAGATATATCATCCTATTTGACTTAGGTACTTCATTGGCACTCCCAAAACAAAGATCAAAGTATAGCAAAACTCTATCACTTGCATAACTATTTTAACAAGAGCTCAAAAACAAAAACTTAGAGAAAAAGAAATAGAAACCCAAACCATCATGGCAGAAGGAGAAGAAAATTCTTTTCACATATTTCACCAACCTAAAACATATGAGATAACTAATGAGGACATTCAACAAGCTCAACAAGACCCTAAATTCCACAAGTTCATGGAAAAAAATCTAGAAAAGGATGGAGAGAAATACTTTATGATGCTGAAAAATCAAGGTGTAAAACTACCCAATGATTTTGATGTCAACCAATTAAAGGGAGCTCCCAAGAAAACAAAATTTGACTCATGAATCACAGATCCATTGAATGCTTTAACTCGCCAAATCTAAAATCTTCAACAACAAATCCTATGTAGAAGTTGAAAAACCAACTTCACAGTCCCCAAGAATCACCTGCAAACAATCACCTATCACATGCAACAAATATTCAAAACAAAAATGAAAGATGTTCTGTAAACCCTCAAAGCAAAAGTTTGTGCAAACAAAAATCAACCTTATGATATTGAATGAAATTGTCTTACAAATAATACAAAAGCCTTCAAAAAGGCAATCATGCAAAAATCAAAACATGCACAACCCTAATCCTGTTTTGAGCAAAAAGATAGCTTAGTAAGATAAGGATAATAATTAACCTAGGAAATAGAATATACCTAAGTAAACTTATGCTAAAGTGTAATTAAATAATTAATTACACCAACACCCCCCATAAGTGCAACTTAGGGAGAAGCAAATTATTATGCAAGAGATGAGTCCAGGCAACAAGCCCTGATCAGGTACTTATTTACAAAAGCAATGCAAACTAAATCAAATGGGGTAAAGGAGAAAACCACATAGGAACAAAACTCCTCCCCAAAATAGAATGTAATAAACTAACTAAGTGATGAAAGATGGAGGACTCCATAAGACCCCCCAAGGACACCATCCATCACAAAGATACATAAATGAATCCCCCCATAAGAGAGGAAGAAAGAGACCACAGATCCCCCCCAGAATGAAGTAACTCCAAAAGAAGTGAAGAAACTGCATCTCCTGAAAGAAGTGAGGGAAGAGGCCGAATGAAAGCAATCTCTGAAGATGAAGAAGATGCAGCCCAAGATGTCTCCACAGAAGTAGGTGTGACCTCAACAAATGAAGAAGCCGAAGTAGGTGAAGACTCAATAGAAACCTCCAAAGATGTATGATCAATTGTATCCTGCTGCACTGAAATAGAAGAAGCAATAGGAGGTGGAGGAGATGGAAGGGAAGGCTCAAGAACAGGATCCGAAATGAGAACTCCAATGTTCAAGAAGCCAAATCTCTCCTCTGAATGATGATGCACACTAGAAGTGTGAGGAACAACTGTAGAAACAGAAGCACCACTAGTAGCAAAATCAGTAAAGGAATACAACCGAGATGAGTGATCCACTATCCCAGTAGCGATAACTGCTCTACTCTCCAAGCCTCTGATGATAATCGAATCAGGTGTAAACTCCACAGATCTCCCAGTGCCTCCATGTGTGATCTGATAAATGGAAAGAAGGTTGTTTGTCAAGTGAGGGACACACAAGACATCCTAAAAGGAGTGGTCCCCAAAACTAATAGACCCCTTCCCTGTAACACTCATGTAAGTATTGTTTCCCATCAAAATGGGAGACATAGTGCAAGGCTCAAAGGAAGTGAACATAGTCTGTGAAGAAGCCATATGATGAGATGCTCCTGAATCTAGAAGCCATCTCCCTGATCCAATACCTAAAGAAGCACAAAGAGCATGTCCCTTCATATCTGATGAAGTATGGAAACCAGTTATGCCTGTGTTATGCTGTTCTGAAGAAGAAGGATGAGGAGAAGAAGATGATGTAGACATCCTAGAAGGAAAATCAATCTGATGTTTCTGAAGAAGATTTTTTAACTCATCAATATCCTTTTTGTAACAATTATGTTCTGCATGTCCTTCCCTCTTGCAATATGCGCATGGACCCTTCTCCTTTTTGAATGATTTCCCCTTAGAAGAGGAGGATAAATCTGAGGACTCCTTTTGCTGCTCATGAGGTTTGGAATCCTTTTGTTTATGTTTCTTTCCTTTGCCTGTAGAAGCCTTCTAATCTCTGAGCTCCTATGATGCAATAAGTGCCTGTGAAGAGGAAGAAGGTTTCACTGTGCCCATGCTAGCTAACTTAGCTTGCTCTCGAGTGAGAGATGAAGCAAAGTCATCAAGAGATGGCATAGTGAATCTCGTACCAAGTGCATCCCTAGTGGCATAAAAGGTAGATACAAAAACTGAATAATCTGGTCCAAGCTTAGAAAGAATGGACAATATCAATTGAGAGTCTTCTTTCTGAACACCACATTGTGATAACTGTAATCTAAGAGACTTGAGTTTGGTGAAAAACTCTTGGATGTTGTCAAAATCCTTAGGATTTAAGCCAATAAGCTCATTCTCTAACTGAAACCCTCTCATAGTATCTTGCTTCCCAAACAAAGACTCCAAAGTAGTCCATATCTCATTTGGTGTAGTACAAGACTCAATATGAAAAAGAAGGTCAGATGAAAGAGACAGACATAATGTACCATAAGTTTCATCACATCTATTAAACCATTTTCTCTTTTCAGTAGCACCTGTAGGTTCAATTTCTATACCCATGGTTACCCTATACAACCCTTTGTATTTCAAGTGAATCTCCATTTATTTTTTCCAACCAAAATAGTTGAATGGAGTAAAGGGTGCAATGTTATGTAAATTCATGATAGAAAAACAGCAGTATATACTCTCAAATAAAAATATTCCTCTTTGATCTAAAAAACAAATCTTGATTGCACGTTTCCCAAGAAAATAACTCACAAAACAAAGGCTGAGTTCTGACAAATAAATCAGATACCTGGAGAAAATTTTGCAAAAATAAAGTCTAAGATCTAAGAAGAGGACGGAACCAGCTTTCCAACGCCTATTTGTTTTCGAAAATCCAACACTATGGCCAAAAGTTATGATTTTTTTATAAAAACTGAATTTAGCCTGCAGGAAATGGGTTTTCTAGAAAAAAAAGTTTACTTTTGATTTGATTTTTGCAAAATTTGTTCACAATGAGTGGACAAAAATAGAAACCCATAAATATTTTGAAGCTAAAAACAAAACCCATAAACTGTTTTATGATCCAGCAAGCAGAAGATGAAAAAAATAAATTTTTAAACCTTTAGTCAGGAGAAAAATGACGCACGCCAATTTTTGTACTGCAATTTTCTCTAGATCTGTACAAGATATCAAAAATCTAAAAATTACCCAGTTCAAATTTCGACCCTAACTACAAAAATCAAAAAATCGTTTTTCCTACAACTGAGTGGAAGTTGAATTTCTGAAGGAAAAACAAAAAACAGCTATGAGAGAATATCTTCAAAAAACACGAATAAGCAGCAACAGGTCTGGAGCTCTGATACCATGTAGAAGTTGAAAAACCAATTTCACAGTCCTCAGAAATCACCTGCAAGCAATCACCTATCACATGCAATAGATATTCAAAACAAAAATAAAAGATGTTCTGTAAACCCTCAAAGCAAAAGTTTATGCAAGCAAAAATCAGCCTTATGATATTGAATGAAATTGTCTTACAAATAATACAAAAGCCTTCAAAAAGGCAATCATGCAAAAAGTAAGACATGCACAACCCTAATCCTATTTTGAGCAAAAAGACAACTCAATAAGATAAGGATAATAATTAACCTAGGAAATAGAATATACCTAAGTAAACTTATGCTAAAGTGTAATTAAATAATTAATTACACCAACATCCTAGACATGCAAAGGGGAATGACAAAGAGATATTTATTGCAAGACATCTTTCCTTGTCCCTTTGACAAAAATATCAACATGATACAATTTCCTCCAAATTGTGAACTTCCAAAATATGACAAATACAATGGCAAAACTGATCCTCAAGATCATGTAAGAGAATTATGCACCATGAGTCTGGAATTTGCACATGAAGAAACCTATCTAATGAGATTATTTCCAAGAAGTTTGGACAGTCAATGCATGGAATGGTTTTCAAAACTCCCACCAGGTATTAGATGATTTGAGGAGCTGGTAAATAAATTTATCTCCCAATATTCATACAACATTCAACATGAAATAACCATGAAAGATCTGTGTAACACAAAACAAAAAAAATGGTGAGTCATTTCTTACATTCTTACAAAGATGGAGATGATTATTTGCTAGATATGCCCGTCCTATACCTGAGAAAGAAAAGATGGATATCTTCATTGATAATCTCAACAATGACATGAGTTATAGACTCCAATTGCAGTGTCCACCCAGTTTTGAAAAGCTTATTGAAAACGGACTTAAGATTGAGGAAGCCTTGGTTAAAAGAGGAGTATTGAAAATCTATAATGAAGGAATAAACTCTGCTAACTCTTCTAACCATCATTACAACAATGAAAAATCCAAATTCTGGACAAGAAATAAGAATGTTGGTAATGATGGTGTAGTTGACACACATAATGTAAAACTAGTCTTCAATTTATCAGGTACTACACTCAAAAACAATCAAAACAATAGTGAATCTAAACCAACTCCACCACCATATCGAAGAAAATTTACACCCTTGGGGCAATCACTTGAATCAGTGTTAAAAGAGCTTCTTGCACACAACTCATAACATTACTAGATGCACGAGATTTTGAACCAAGAGTCAAACCATTATGGTGGAATGATGCATATTACTGTGATTTTCATCAAAACAAAGGTCATAAAATAAATGATTGTGTTGGTTTATTTTTTTATTGCAACCAGGTTTGTCTTCTAATCTACCTATGGAATTGCCAATTCCAATCAAGGGCAGCTCGAAGGACCTAGACCAACTGACGAGGACTTTAATAAGCCTCCTACACTTCGGGCTCTGCAAGACTCGGGAGGGTGATCCCTTAATGCTTTTACAATCTTTGCACTATTATCATAAACAACATTAACAACAACAAACAATCTCATTTAATAGCTCAACATAATAAGATAATACTAAATAGAATTGGTTGTTCATCAATAATATCAACTATTTGGAGCATGAGATAACTACAACACCTAAGGATTTAAAATGATTTTGAATTTATAAAACGTTTCTGAGATGTACTAAGCTTTAAGATAAATCAGTGCCTAATTCTGGGCCATGGAGTCAAACACATAAAAAGAATTCATCGGCAAATGACATTCAACCAGTGGATTTAAATTGTTAATGCCTTGCATCAACTATTAGTGTCTTACACCAACAATCCCACTCCTATTATCAATCAAACTCTCCTTACCAAATCCAACCTGCACACTTGAAATCACTGTTATCTGCTTAAAGCATTTAACCATTTCCTTGAAATAGACCCACAAACAAATAACACAATCTCATGAAATTTGAGATGACAAACTCAAAGATACTTTGTATTATTGAATTCATATGATTAAACTGTACAAGTATGGAGACAATTTAAAGATATTCATGAATGTGCACACACTTTCATGATTTATTTGCACAAACTGGCTGCATTTGCTCATAAAATTAGAAATTACAGCTTATAGGCTCAATATGACTCATAATTTACAATTCTCTATCTACCCCAGCCTCATACAAAACCCCTAGAACCAGAATTTAATATCTAGAACCCCAATAATGAAAAGAGAAAAGAAAGAAAAATAGAAGAAGAGAAGATTCAAAAGAAGCCCTAAAGTTGATCCGGAGATGCCATCTGGAATCCTCTTCATCGTTGATCAATAGAATGCAAAGCATCTCTCCTCTCTCTGCAACAAACTTTTCCTACAATCTGTCTTTGTTATTAGTTGTTCTTCAACGGAAAAGATGCCCACGTGAAGAAATTCACTCCATTCTACCTGCTGTGTGAAAAATGCCTCTGCCTCTGCCCGTGAAAATTTCATATTTCTGCTCTGCCTTTTATTTTATGTTGCTGCACTTTACATTATTTCACCAGATATTAAAGTTGTCTAACTTTAATAGTAGTCCCAGATTATAAAGTGAATATGGAATTCACTTTACACTAAAATATTCATACAGGCCGGTTTAAAATTTCCATGGGTAAATATTTTATCCATACTCCATGTTGCATTCTACATGGCCCAACACATCTGTCGTGCACATTTTAATTTCACTTTATAAGTGAAAAATTAAAATATTTGCATCTAATGTATAAAATTCACATTACTGGTTGGGAAAAATTAAAAATATTCTCCCACCATTGAAAATTAAAAATCCACGCGGCCCACCATTATTTAATTGCACCTTTATTATTCTCCAATGTTTGCTTTTGGAAGCAAAAACATTTTTTTTTTTAAAAATGCGCTCAACTCTTAACCTGTGACTTTTTATTTACTTGGGCCCACACTGCCATGCGTCATAATCCTGCTATCTCGCAAGAAGTAACTCGTGAGCAAGTTTTTATTGCGATATAGCGGGGTGAGGTTGAGATTTCATCTCACATTTATTTTGATTTTGAAATTATATCCCTTCAAACTATGCCCGTGCATTCAAATTTTGTCGGGACCCACCATTTACTTGTCGTTCCACAGAAATATTCTATTCCCACATTTAGCAAAGGCTCTATTAAGAGCTTTATTGGGCAACGTTAAAAGTTTACCACCCAAGAGAATTCCAACCGGCCCATATGCCACGTGGCAACACCTCGCCTTTTCGCGAGAATTAACCCGTGAGCATGTTTTTATTGCGATATGGCAGGGTGTGGTTCAAATGTTGCTGCATTTTCATCTCTATTTCCCACCGTAGATTTCCTTCTTGGCATTTTGGTTTGCCCTAATCCTCTTTGTCGTGCCTTTCACGCATCTACTTTGGCTATGGCGGCATTCTTTGCATCTCCCTTAGCATACATTTAAGTTGTAATGATCTTCATGTAGATTCTTCCTTTGTTGCATGGGGCTTTCAAGTCGAACCCCTTTTTAACACTGTTATTTTGCATGGAGATTGCGCATCGACCATCCTTTTCCTACAATTTTTTTAAAAGCATTTAGAACTTTTCAATGCATTTTACACAATGTGTGCCCTTCTCCACATACATTTTGTTTATTTCCTGCATTATCTGTATTGCAACCTTCATTAGAGCCCTCTATGTTTTCACCATTTCAAACTTTTCAGACCCCCTCTCACAAGTGTGTGGCTTTTGCATTTTTATGCATTGATGAATGTCCCTGTCATCCTATGACACAGTGGATGAATGCACTTGTTTTAAAATGAAGTGGAATTCCATGGGAGTTTGATATCTCCAAGGCTTTTCAATAGCCCATCTAATACATCGATGTGTGCCATGCTATGATGGTGTTCCATATAATCGTTCTGAGGTTTTTTTGTAGAGTTCATCTACCCTGACTATATTGTGCCCCATCTCCTTTCTCAAATAGCTCGATGGGCTTCTTGTTTATCGTTGCATTTGCTCTTTCAAGTTTACAAAGCACTTTCAACACATCTCTTTATGCATGATGCAGGCAGTGTTATCCTTGACGGTGCGTGGTCCCTGCTTCATGTGATGGTTATTAACATTTGCCTTAAGGTTTTAAAAGCACTTTTAAGAAATCCATTTTATGCATTGTGCTAGTTTTGTGGACAATGTTCCATCCCTCATGATGTGTGGTGTCCTCTTTTTTTATATTTGGCACGAAGGCCATCACTGGAAACACACATTTCTTTCTGCATTTTATGCTATGATGGCTATCCATGTGGTCTCTTTTCAGTCTGCATAGCAATGCCTTACTATCCTTTCCACTTGTGAGTGCAGCCTTCCTCCTGTAGCATATTCATTCATCTTTTCAACAACTATTTTATGCACAAAAGCCATTAGCTCCCTCTTAGCTCTTACATTGGCTATGTAAAAGTTTCCATGTGCAATATCAAGTCAACCCTTTCAGCTGGGAAAATGGCACCAAATTAGATGTATGAGTTCAGTGAGTTGCTTTAAGGTGCACCCTCCACAGATTCGATGCATTCACAATAAGTGCAAACTGGCTTGAACAATCTTATGCTTACAATAGCAAAGGAAATCTAACCACCATCAGTGTATTCAACGAGTCGGGTTCAGAGTGTAGGAATTAATTTTGAACAGAGAACTATGATTTTCAAATAGAGCAAAGTGGTTCCTGTTGATTCAATATTGTTCATAGAACAACCATCCATTCATTTTTAATTCCATGTCACCAAACATATATAAAACTTTTGATAAGTGCTTGTTTGTCATGAATGCCTTTTTAATCAAATCCACACTTGATTGGATCCTTTTCCAATTCTTTCGTGTAATCTCATGACACCATTGTATAATTACTACAATGATTTAGTTTTTCATCAAGGTTGCTATGTCAGGAGTGTCTCTTGTTTAGCATATTCAATTGTCACTTCAAATCTCACATTAAATCCTATAGGGGACTCACAAAGGTATTCAGATATTGCATCAATATTTGAATAGGAATATTATTTCCTGAAGATATTCCACAATGTATATCGTTAGGAGCCCCTGTATTTATTCTAAGAATGTCTTTTTCCTTTAAACATTCTTGAGCACACAATCTCATAACAATGCAAAGCATGTCGGGCCCCTTGTGGATCCGACTAAAAAAAAATGTTTTGAAACAACTTTTCGGCTCAATCTAACTTGTGACAACTTTTGAATGCTTCAAAGGTGAAAAGGTGAAATGTGTTTTCATTAAAAATCACTCAGGCACATTTGAAAAATGGTGAAAACTGGCCAAGTTGGCTTTGGAATCAGCTTTGAAAACTAGGCAAATGACCTTGTGAAGCTATAAAAACTTGCAGAAATATAGCCATTGGTCTATAGAATGCAATGAAAAATACGGATCAAAGAAATCAATCACGAGGAAAAAATTATTCAACCCCAAAGTTGCTCAGTTGAACTTTATGCAATAAACAGTTGTTCAGAACCAATTGAAACTGATGAAATCACCTCATTGCAAAAATATCAAATCAGCTCCTAGCAAGCTGCCACCTGACACACTAGCTCATTTCGGTACAGAGAAAACATGTGCAGAAGGGATTAGCTTGAATCGTCACCCATCAAAAGTTATTGACACTCGAAGTTGGCCTCTCAAAAAGATTTCAGTGCAAAACTGAAGAAATTCCATTTGGTTTTGATCTGCTAAAAATAGCAAATCAACTCATGAAGCTTTGAAAAATGGCATGCGAGTTCATCTTGGTATGGAGAATACAGAGCAACAATCATTTTGGCTTGACAATCATTTGGTTGCAAAATCCAAGCTCGAGCAGAAGGCAACTTTGCAAAACTAAACGTTTGCAAACTGCAGAACAGTGACAAAACCCCCTAGCTTCACTTTTCGAAACCTTGATAAAACTCATCGTGGGAAGCTAAAATTTGACATACACATTCACATAGGACACATGAGTGTATCTGCAAAGGGATTTTTCTTGGAAATCAATGGGCTTCAAATTATGACCCTTCAAAGTAGGTCATTCAGGTAAGTTCATCAGGTGCACTTTTGAAAGTGCAGAGGCAAAATTTTCGATATGGGCACTTCAAATTTGCAAAATTTGAGAGTGCCAACAGATTGTATGCAATTAAAACTTTTGGTGCAAGACTTGACAGATAGAGGTGACATATCAATAAAAGGACATAAAAAAATGATGATCATGGAGCATTTAAAATCCCTCTACCCAACTATGAAAAAGGAGAATCTTCTTCAACAAACAACAAAGGGAAGAATGTGAATTATGTCTATGATAATACCATCCTTCACATTTTTGCAGTTGATAATCAAAAAATGTCATCAAAATCAAGGATAAACAAAACAACTTACCAATAAATGTGACCACAAGGGGGTAGTCCAAGTTTGTGTTGAAAGGAAGTACAACTAGAACACCCGATGCTCCTTCGAATCAATACAATATAGTAGATCAATTGCAAAAGATTCCAGCACATATATCCATACTAGAACTTCTTAAAATTTCACCGGCCCATAAGGATATTCTGGAAAAAGCTCTCATAGACACCACAGTACCAACTAATTTGGAAGTTTGTCAATTCCAAGCCATGGTGGGACATTTGATTGCAACCAATTGTTTATCATTCTCATAAAACGGTGATGCATCCCTCACTCATCCACACAACGTTCCACTCCATATTGAGATTTTAATCCAAAAACATCATGTCAAATGCGTTTTAATAGATGAAGGAGCTAGTCTAAATATATGCACCTTAAAGCTTATCTGTGCATTGGGATTTTTAGAAAATGCAATAGATTTTAGAAGAAAGATCACCATAAAAGCTTATGATGATGAAGAAAGATCCTCTCAAGGATTGATAGTATTGCCAATTCAAGTGGGACCAATTCAAAAGGATATAATCTGCCAAGTTTTAGACAATGATTTGACATACAACATACTCTTGGGTCAACCTTGGATCCATGAAATGCAAGCAGTGCCATCAACATACCATCAATGCTTGAAATTCCCTTACAATGGACAATAGATCACAATTTCAACAGATTCTAATAATCCCCATGTTACTAATTTTTAGCTTCTTGCTTAAAATTAGTGAAGATTTAGTGAAGTTTATTTCCTCGGGTATAAAATTTTGAGTCATCTAATGAATCCTTACTTTCAGAATGAATGACTTAACTTGTTCATTGATTTGTTCAAATCATTCAAATAGTTTAAGATAAATTGTTGAATGGTTCAGACAAACCGATAAACAAGCTTCACTTAGAAAGGAAAAATTCAGAAGATTGAAGTGAAATGCTGAATTATTTTTCTGCAGTATTTATTATTGTTGATTATAAAAATATATTCTTCATTTAGGAACAAAAATCATTCATTTTTATTACAAAATATGTTCAAACAATTGCGATTTCATTGTTACAAATTATGGAATTGGAACAAACTCAAATTGTCAATATTCAAACCATTACATATCATGAACAATTGATTTATTAAGAGACATGTTTCTGCAATCCCCACACAAGTTGTGGGTAGACTAAGTTGACTTGATTCAACAAGTACAAACTATACAACTGAAGAACAACTAAGAAGTGAAATATGAAAAAGGAGATCATGTCATCATTGCCTTGAGGGTTGGTGTAGGGTTGATTCCTTGGGTCCATCTCGATCTTCAGTGTCTTCAATCTCTAGCTCCATTGCTCATGAGTTCCAAAACCTGTAGTTGATTGTAAAATTTTGTTAGAGCTCAGGTCATGAGATCCAAAAACATGTTAAATTCAACAGAGATATAATTTGTACTCATTATCAAATCAAATCAACTTGGTCAAACATCTAAGAGATAAATGAAAATTTTTCCAAATCAAATCATCAAGAAAAATAATTTAATCCATTATTTTTTACTGACTTGTTTGCTTCATGTGCAGATACAAGAAATGTAATATTGCTAATTGAATTTCAGAATGAGTGGGGTTAAATGTGGCTCCCACAAGGGTGGAGCTCAACTCATAACAGTGGTATTAACAATATGAACATCGTGAAATCAATATCATCTTTGCAAAACTTCTAGAAAATAGTCTCGTATGAGAGAAATGATTATATCATCATGATATATGCATAACCTTTTATGTATGTTTCAAGTGCATATAATATTTCATGGCAGATTTCCTGATAATAAAGAAAGGGAATAAATCATTTGCCTTAGTAAACAAGTCCAAATGGAGATTGCAATGTTCGGTTATCAAGAGCAAAGATAATGCATTGTTTTCATATTCAGAGGACAACATTAATTCATTTACAAAATCTCTAGAATATGCTATCAAAAGACTGAGAGATAAAGGAAAAAATATACACTCTTGAGTATCAAGTACAAGGAGTTTGCCATGAAGGAGAAAATCATGATTTCTAAGAGCAAAAGTGATTCAGTCATAATACGGAAATATGTGATTTTGAATATCACATGAAAGGGTTTCAACAAAGAAATATTATTTTATTTATTGAAGCAATCATGTCAACTACTCAAAGCAACTGATAATTTACACATACAATGTGTTAATACAAAGAATGGCTGCCATTGGCAGAAATATTTTAGTGAAGGCAGCATTTGAAAAAAATGAATACTCATTTTTAGATATGAAGAACAAACTGAGGCCATGGCCTGGAACTCAGGGTTTGAGTTTTCCCATAAGGGTTAAACCCCTTTTACATGATTTTCAATGGTGCCTTATATGAAATATAGCTGAAGCTATAAAAATATCCAAGCTTTCAAATAGGAGACTTTCTACAAAAAATGAAGTTACTCAATGAGGTCGTGGTCTACCCATATGCAAAAAGGAAGAATGATACATTTAGAAGGTCAAATAATGGCAACCTTAAAGAGCTTCAGGAAATACCCAAATGAAAATGTAAGGTATTACAGAGGCCAAATGTGTACAAAACATGTAAGAAACTCATAAAGGGTTTTCATCATAGTGGCATGAGAAATCCATGTGCAGAGACAAAGAATATTTGATATTTTATTCGTTTCTAGATTCAAGCTTTCTTATATTTCTTCTTCAAAGAAACTCAGACAAAGCTCAACGGTGGCCAAGCATGAAGTTATCATCAGAAATAAAGTTCCATACACAAAAACATCTGAAAATACATGAGGCCGCACCTTAAGAGCTTAAAAGCTTTTTAAATGAATGAAAAAGCTTCTAGATTTATACATAATCAAACTTACCATAAGGGGCAACCTCCAAAATCTGCAAAAATGGCTTAAAGTCAAAGATTTCCAGCATGGAGAAGCTCGACTAGGGTTGCAAGAGTATGGCCGAACCCTCAGAAGTTTCCAACAACAAGTTGAATGGAAATAAAAATGAATGATTCACATTCATTTTAGGGTTATAACCCTAAAAGATGCATTGGAGAAAGGAAAACCTTTTTCCTTAAAGTTTTTCTTTAAAACTTTATTCATTTCCCCTAATGAGGAGTGGCATATTATATGCCTTTTAATTCTTTCAAGTGTTTCATAAACACTATGATGAAGACTTAGTCAAATTTAAATCTTCCTTATATTTGATTGTAACTCCTTTTGTTTTTGCATTTGGAGATAAATAAAAACTTTATTTTAAAATGTGATTCATTATGACTTTTAAATAAATGTTCTAAAATGCAAGGAAAAAATAATGCCTTTGGCACATTTAAGTTATTAGAAGTTTTTTGCATTAAAGTCACATTGTAAAACATTTATTTAAAGTGATAAATTATAAATCACTTTTAAATAAATGTTATTATAAATGCAAAAATAGAATTTCAAATGATGAAATTAAGCCTTTATTGTTTGTTTTTGTTTCAAAAATGAAAATCTCTATTTTAAATGATGATTAAAAATAATTAAAAATAGATGATATTTTGAATACAAGGATAAAGTGCTTTTAAATGCAGTTTCAAAGACTTGGTCAAAAGAGTTCAAATGAAGCTTTAAAAGCTTTGCATAGATCATGGGAGAAGTTGAGAAATCAGTGCCAACATATGGAGAAAAATCAAGAGTTTAGAGCCCTTAATTGTGAGTTCACTTTCAGTTTTGAGTTCCATTTTGCTTGACTTCAGCCAAGGAGCAAAATCAGGCATATGACATCTTGTTACATTCAGTTGTGATCCTCTTTTAGAGGGGTTTTCAGTTGCATACGACCCGTGAGGTTGTTTTGAGTTTGGAGAACCCTTTATGCATGTTTGGAGGAGTTCTCAACAGTCACATGCCTTGTTTGAAAGAGGAGGACAACACATCTTTTCATGGAGCCAAAATTCGAATTTGAATTTTGGGAGACTTTTCTATAAGTCCTCTTCTTTCATTTTTTCATTAGTTATGAGTTTGGTGGCTGCAAGGTAGATTATCGTTGCTTTGTAACTCATTTTCTTGTGAGTTCTTGAGATTTGTAATGTAGATATCTCTTATTTCTCAATAAAGAAGCTTATTTCCTTATTTATATTTCTTTGCCCTTTGGTATTAGTTGTGAGTTACAAGATAGAATATTGTGTTTTCATTATTTTATCAAATTCCTCCAATGTTGAGTGCAGAAAATATCATGTCATAGTGTAGGTCTTAGTTTGTGCTTTCATCCTCATGCATAGGGATTTCTGAAAAAAATCATTGTTTTCTTTTTTTTTTAGCATAAGTTCAAGCCTAACATTTGAATCATTTTTGCAGACATAAATTATGAGTTTGTGAAATTACAAAGCTTTATTGAGTCTGTTGTGAAGTTTATCAATTTTCAAATCATTTTATCAATTGGTGAATCACGTTATTTTCTAGTTTTAATTTTTGCTTTATCCTTCTATCCTTTACCTTTGTTAAAAATTCAATGTTTACAAGAATTATCCAAAGGGAACCAGGCCAAAACCTGGAGGTCTATTCTCACCATAGGATACCCACAGCTTAAAAATAGTCCCATGTGCACAGGATTTAAGAGTTTTTCAATTTGTCTTCAAGTGCAAATCCATGTGTTAACAATTTTGGCACGCCCGGTGGGACTTTGAATTGTTTCATCAATTCAAAAAGAGCTATATTTTGTTGTTGTAACTGTAGACACTCAAATTTGATCACTCCCGTATGATCAAATTTACCTCTTTATTCATCCATTATGTCAATATTAATTTATTTACACTTCCCACATAAGGTTCTTAAAGTATTTAATTTAACAATTAAACAATTTATCTGGTACCCTTCTCCTCTCTAAATTAAATAAATACACCAATTCATTTAATTTAGTCATTTTAATCTTTTTGAATTCAAATCAATTTAAAATTCTTCTTTTCTCTCTCCTTGTCACATCCTCCATAATTCATCTCTAATTTGGATTAATTTAATTAATTCATAATTAGGGTGTGCATCCTCTTAATCAAGGATTAATGTCACATCCTCCTACATTTGCCACTTGTCTCTAAACTTCCATTAATTATCATAATCAAGTATTTGCACAACTTTAATCAAAGTCATTAGCCACTTTTGGCACCACTTCTTAGTCAATCTTTCCATTTGCCTTTCTTGGCATTGACCCTCTTTCCTATGTGAATTTTTAATTCATTTTTATTCATCCTAGGTCTCTCTCCTCCCCATGTGAATTTTTAATTCACATTTTATCCTTCTAAGGCTTTTAGAATATTTGATTTGTCACCTCATGCACATGTGACCAATTCCCACCTTTTTGGAAACCCTCTCTTATCCATTAGATTCTCCTAGGAATGTGAATTTTTTAATTCACATTTATTTCTCCAACCACTTTCTCTTTTCCCATGGAGATTTTTGAGGAATTCCAAAATTCTTCAAATGTCATTTTCACTCTCACTTAGGGACAAGAAGTTCTTTTTTGAGGAAATCTTCTCACTCCCCAAGGTACTTGGAAGGTACTTGTCCTTCCTCCACATTATGTACTTCCCTTCCACATCACCTACACATCATCTCACCCTTAGCCATCTCACATTCCACATGTCAAAATGTGAGGGCTTGTGAGTCCTCAACTCACCTTAGCCCTCCATCTTGGCCTTGCTGGATAAATATCAACCATTGAATTCTCTAGAGAATTTAAATTCTTCTATAAATCCCCATCCTCTAAGGCATTTACAACACTTAGCCATTTTGCAACTAAATGCTACCATTTTGTGCACTCATCTAGCCATCAATTTCACCTATTTGCATTTGCATCCAAGCATATAGTTAAATCTTGCATTTAGCCACATCAAGAGCCATCAAGGAGCATACAAAGCAAATCAAAATCAAGGGCCAACCAAGGAGTTTCAGCTACAAAGGGAAGGTATAACCACTTGCAATCATTTTACATTTTTTCTCTTTGCATTTACAAATTCCTTAGGCTAATCTTCAAGTGTTTCTTTATGTTTTCCATTAGATTTTAGTTGTCTAGAATAGGTAAAACATTTGGATATCACAGTAATAGTGTGAGCAATAGTTTTTAGCCTTCAAGAAGGAAGAATTTTCACACTTGGCGACTCCAGATCTTGGTTTCAACAGTTTTTCAGTGAGGAAGCACATGAGAAGTTATCAAACAAGACAAAGTGCAAAACCTATAGAACATTCAAAGCTACCATCAAGAAGTACCAGAGTTGTTAGGAGAGCAACAAGCCATGTTTCATCCTTCAACAACCCTCTATTTGTAAGTTATGCAATTCATATTTCAGCTAGTTCTATTGTTTCAAGTAGTTCATCAAGTAGTTTTAACACTCCAATAATCAATATGGCACATCCTCCACCTAGGAATCAACCTTTTGTTTCCTTTGATCAAGGAAGCCCCTTGAATTTAGCCCAGCATAATGATATTCCAGCTACAACCCTTATGAGCTTACCATTCTTTACTGGTTAAGCTCATACAACAACCATTGAGCACATTCAAGATGTGGCTTCGTTGTGTGGTTTGCATCATATTATTGAGCAAGATATTGCAGTAAGGCTCTTGGAAGCCTCTTTTAAAGGTAAATCTTTTCAATGGTTTAGAGGGCTACTTGTAAATTTAATTACAACATGGGATCAACTTGGAGAAAAGTTGAACAAGTAGTTTGAGGACAAATCAGACCATCTGTCATTGGTGGAGCAACTCACTACCATCAAAAGAGCACCACATAAACATTTGGTGGACTTCAACTACCGGTTCAAGAAGACCTGGAATCGAATTCCAGCCACGGTAAAGCCTTCTAATGATCATGTTTTTTTGTATTAATTAAAAGCATTAAATAGTGATATTACACTTTTGATCCAATCTTTGGGAGAGGATACATTACCAGCAACATTTGATATTGTTGTTAGGGATGAGAATAATTTGATTCAAGCTTGTAAGATAGCCCCTAGGCCTCTTATGCCCTACTTTGCTGATTTACAACCAACTACTTCTGTTATACCACCTACTGTAGTTGTTGTTCCTGCATTTCCAGCCTTTAATACACTAGCAGCTCAAGAGCATGTTGTTCCTAGTCAGTTTCAAGAACTAGTTAGCATTAAGGAGCAGAATGAGAATATACAAAAGAGTCTACAAACTTTTGGTAATGAGCTGGTTAACATTAAAAAGTAGCAAAATCAACCACCATACCAAGCTCCTTATCAAGCTCCATATCAGTCAAATCCTCATATTTAGAGGAGGAATTTCAATCAAAGGCCTTTCCAGCCTTATAATCCCAATGCCCCCAGTTCATCTAAGGAGGTAGTACCTGTAAAAAACAACATGGTTGTTGATTATGAATGGTGATTTTCATGTAATCAACCACATAACCAATCTACCTGTTCTAATGGAATTCTTAATCAAGCAATAATGGTGCAAAGTAGTGTTGTTGATCCAAAGAATTCATCATAGGAGGCTCATGAACAGCAGTCTGCTCATGCAAAACAAGGAAATCCAGATGTTACCTTCATGAACTGGCAAGGTGAGGAATTTTGTGGGGTTAATAATCCACATAATCAGTCAAGTGACCCTATAGCAGCCAATACAAGGAGTAAGAAGAGGGTTGTTGACTTGGGGCAGTAGACTAATGGATTTAGAAATAATCCATCCACGATTTCACAAGGTCAAGTTCTTCCAAGAACGCAATGTGGTTGGCAAAGATTAGCCTAGAATACCGGTTCAATCAGCACAAGTTCAAAAAATTGTTGTTGTTCTCAAAGGACAACAAAAGTTCAGTGTTGGTAATTTTAATATTTTAGAGCATATGAAGAAGACTAATGTTAGTGTTTCAATGTGGGACTCTATAACTCTTCCTAGGCAAAAAGATCTCTTACAAGAGGCTCTGTCAAAATTTTCTTTGTTTGATGAAGTTTTAAATCAACAACCTACTAAGGTTGTTCTTACAAATGACTCTCCTAAAAAGAAAGAAAAACCTATTACCAAGGTAGTTAAACCACCCCCTTTCTATGTTTCTTTGATTGTTGGCCAGCATTTAATTCTTAATTATATGATTGACTTTGGGGCCAACAATTCTATAATGCTGAAGCAAATTGTGGACAAACTTGGAATAAAATATGAGCCATTAGAAAAAGGGGTAGTTCAACTAGATGGTACTGCTGTTAAAACAGTAGGAGTCATTAAAAATCTGAGTCTTACATTGCATGCATGCCCAAATTTCTCAATACCTTAGGATGTTTATGTCATAGAGTTGCCTCCATACTTTGCAATTTGTTTATCTCATGATTTCACAACTAAGATTGGAGGATACTTGTCCTCTAATTGGTCTCATATGTTATTTAGAACTAAGTATGGAACCAAAGTCACTATCAAGTCAGAACCTATTGCTAAGAATCATATTGAGCCCTATAATCCGAGTGTTATCAATACAACAACTGTTGTAAATTGTGCTCTGTTTGACCAAGAAGACATTATTGCAGCCAATGAGATTACTACTTAGATAGAGAATATTCCAAATATTATGTTGGATGATTGGGCAGCAGAGAATGTTCAAAATTCTAAAAATGAACAACTTGAAGAGGTAAATTTGGGAATTTATATGATGCATGAATATGATTCTATTATGCCTAATTTGGAAAAAGGTGTTGAACAACAGTCAAATCAAAAAAACAAATGAGGTTTGGAAGTTGTTCTTTGATGGTTCAACAAGTAGAAATGGTGTTGGAGGTGGTTGCATGCTTATCTCTCCAGCTAGTGAGAAACATTATTCTGCATTCAGGTTCACATTTAGCTGCACTAATAATACAACTGAATATGAAGCTTTGATTAATGGTCTTCAGTGGGCAAAAAAGAGAGGTATTTGTTGTTTACAAGTTTTTGGTGATACAGAGTTGATTGTTAATCAAGTTAGAGGTATCCATACGACTAAAAATGATCTTCTCAAGTCTTAATAAGCATAGAGTATGGGGTCTTATTGACGATTTTCAAGCTTTTAATTTGTTGTCAATTCCCAGAACTGAAAATAATCATGTTGATAGACTAGTAGCCATAGACACTTAATATGATATCCCAAATGATATCAGTAATTCTAAAGAACAACAGTATGTAAAAGTTATTGTTAGGTCATAAATTCCTAACAATAATGAGCATTGGCAAGTTTTTAATAGTGACTAGCAAATCATTAATTTCTTAAGAGAAGAAGCAAAATTTTCCAATGATAATCAAGAGAAACTCAAACAGCAGTATGAAGATCAAATCATATAGCTGAAAACCAACAAATTGCCCAAAGGCTTGGTTACTTTGGAGTCTATTTTCAATACAGATGATCAAGTTAGAAAAGAGAAATCCAGTTTGCAGATTAAAGAGGATCATTATGAAGGTTTTGAGATCTTCAAAGATAAGCTTTTGAAGCTTGGTAAGGTATGCACATTAAAAGAAAGACATGCATTTATTTTACTTTGTCAATAGTTTAGTGACATATTTGCATGGGAATACTCATATCTAAAATGTTTTGATCCTTCTATTACCCAGCATACAATTGAACTTGAATCGAATGCCAAGCCTGTAAGACAAAAATGAAGGCCACTTAATCCCAAGCTTGAGCCCCTCATGATCAAAGAGTTGAATAAACTCATTGAGAGTGGTATCATTTATCCAATTAAGCATACTTCTTGGGTACTCATTGAGAGTGGTATCTGTTACCTGTGAGAAATAAAAGTGGTGAAATCAAACTTTATGTTGATTTCAGAGATCTTAATAGAGCTTCTCTAAAAGATGGCCACCCTTTACCTTCCATGGAACAAATTCTTCAAGTTGTTTCAGGTTCTGAGAGATTCTCTTTATTAGATGACTTTTCAGGATATAATCAAATCCTAGTTAAGGAAGAAGATTAGTTTAAGACAACATTTACAACTAAATGGGGTACAATGGCTTACAAGAGGATGCCATTTGGTTTATCTAATGTTGGAGCTACTTTTCAAAAAGCTATGGACATGGCTTTCAAAGGTTTGATGTATAAGATTGTATTAGTTTATTTGGATGACATATATGTTTTGTCAAAGAATTCAAATGAACACTTTGATCATTTAAGGAAATCTTTGAAAGGTGTAGAGAATTTGGTGTCTCTCTCAACACAAAGAAATTTGTGTTTGTTGTTCATGAAGGTAAATTACTTTGATATATTGTATCAAAACATGGTATTTCCATAGATCCAAAGAGATTAAGTGCTATTCTTTCTCTTCCTTTACCAGCTCACAAGAAAGGTCTGCAAAGTTTCCTGGGTAGAATCAACTTTGTTAGAAGATTCATCCCAGATGTTGTTGAGTTATTAGTGCCTTTGACTTTAATGTTAAAAAATAATGTTTCTTTTAGCTGGACTAAGGAGGGAAAGAGAAGCTTTTAGCTAATCAAGGAAGCACTTGCAGCTGATCCTACTTTGTTAAACCGTGATTTTTCAAAGGACTTTACTCTGTATGCATATGGAAATATTGATAGTATTGCAGCTATGCTAGTTCAGGAGAATGATCATGGGTTAGAACAACCCATAGTTTTTTTCAGTCAAAGTCTTAAGGACTATGAGATTAATTATTCATTTATTGAAAAGCATGACTTAGCTATTATTAGAAGTTTAAAGAAATTCAGACACATGCTTTCTAACAACAGGATTAAATTGTTGGTTGCTCACCCTTCAGTCAAAGAGTTTTTGTTGAATAAAGATCTAAACAGTAAAAGAGTCGGTTGGGTGACTAAGGTGATGGAGTATGACCTTGAGATCAAGGTTACCAAACTAATAAGAGGCAAAGGTCTCTATGAATAACTTACAAAGAATAGTAACAACAATGCAAAAGAAGAAGAAAGTGTTGTTTTAACTCATTGGGATGAGGAACAAATTGCTGCGCGTGTTTCTTCTACAGGTTGGGTAAAAGGAATGACTCATTTCTTGTTAATTGGTGAGTGTCCTCCTGGTTTGACTAAATCTAAAAGAAGGTATTATAGATTACAGTCAATACCTTACGTTCTTTTGAATGGTTTGTTGTTTAGAAAGGATTTTCATGGTGTACTGCTTAGATGTATTGAAGCTGATCAAATTGATAGAGTGTTACATGAGTTTCATGAAGGATCAGTTGGTGGTCATTTCTCTCCAAGAGCTACAACTCTTAAGATAATGAAAGGAGGCTATTAATGGCCTACCTTATTCAAAGATGCCCATTCATGGGTAAGAAAGTGCAAAGATTGTGCTATATTTGTAGGAAAAGAGAAGCTGGAAACCCTTCCATTGCAGCTAGTTTAGATTAAACAACCCTTTATGAAGTGGGGCTTTGATTTCATTAGATTCATAAACCCACCATCAAGTGTAGGCCACAAGTGGGTGCTCATAGCCACAGATTATTTTTCAAAATGGACTGAAGTTGTGGCACTTAAAGAAACAATTGAGACAACTGTTCTGAACTTCTATGAAGAGCCGATAACCAAGTTTGGAGTTCCTAAATCTATTATTTCAGATAATGCACTTGCTTTCATAGGAACTAAGATATCTGAGTGGGCTATTAGAAATGGCGTTTATTTGAATACATCTTCTAATTATTACCCTTAAGGAAATGGACAAGCTAAGTCCACTAATAAGAACCTTTTGAGGATCATCAAGAGGATTATGGAAGGTAATCAAAGAGCTTGGCATACCAAGCTAAAATCAGCCTTGTGGGCTGACAAAATTACACCAAAAAGATCGACAGGATTTTCACCATACATGCTTGTGTATGGAAAAGAGGAAAGACTACCTATATCACTTAAACTCCCAGCCCTTGATCTGGTAAATCAACTTGACATGATTGAAGAAGAGCCTATGACAACAAGATTGGCTCAACTGATTGAACTTGAAGAGATCAGAGTTGAAGCAATGAAGAATATTGAACAACATCAGGTTCAAGTGAAAAGACCATTTGATAAGAGAGCATCTCCAAGAGTATTTCAAGAAGGTGACATAGTTTTGAAGTGGGATGAACTGAAAAGCAAACCTGGAAAGCATTCCAAGTTTGATGCATTATGGACTGGCCCCTACATCATTACTGAAAAGAAACAGCATAATGCCTTCCAATTGTCTAAGTTGGATGGTGAAGTGGAGCCAATCCCAGTGAATGGGATTCACCTCAAGCATTGCTTTTGAGGTAGGATCTAATCTATACATATTTGAGTAGATTCTAGATATTCAATAAGTGTTTTTGCACATAGATTAGTTACATTTGAGTTTTCCCTAAGTGTTGTTTTGCACATTTGGTAGTTTACTTAGAGTTTTCCTGGGGAGGAAATAAAAGCTCCACTATTACTAGTTATAGTTCAATGAAATAGACACCTCTTATTCATAACATGGAATAGAGCTTCAATGTCATGAACAACAAATGTATATTCCATGGGACCGTAACTAGTAAAAAAAAGTTACAAGCAGTTACAACATAAAGAAGGAGCTTTGTACAAAGTTTTCTGGATCAGAAATAAGCATAAATATACTCCATACCCAATGGATAAGCAAGGCAATTGGCCTATTTTGTTTAGTAGGAAAACACCCCTGAGAGGTCGCCATAAATGTTACTAATTTTTAACTTCTTGCTTAAAATTAGTGAAGATTTAGTGAAGTTTATTTGTTGGGGTATAAAATTTTGAGTCATCTAATGAATCCTTACTTTTAGAATGAATGACTTAACTTGTTCATTAATTTGTTCAAATCATTCAAATAGTTTAAGATAAATTGTTGAACAGTTTAGACAAACCGATAAACAAGCTTCACTTAGAAAGGAAAAATTCAGAAGATTGAAGTGAAATGATGAATCATTTTTTTGCAGAATTTATTATTACTAATTATCAAAATACATTGTTGATTTAGGAACATAAATCATTCATTTTGATTACAGAATATATGTTCAAACAATTGCAATTTCATTGTTTCAAATTATGGAATTGTACCAAACTTAGATTATGGATATTCAAACCATTGCATATCATGAACAATTTATTTATTAAGAGATATGTTTCTGCAATCCCCACATAAGTCGTGGGTACACTAAGTTGAATTGATTCAACAAGAAGTACAAACTATACAACTGAAGAACAACTAAGAAGTGAAACATGAAAGAGGAGATCATGTTGTCATTGCCTTGAGGGTTGGTGTAGGGTTGATTCCTCAGGTCCATCTCGATCTTCAGTGTCTTCAATCTCTAGCTCCATTGCTCCTAAGTTCTAGAACCTGTAGTTGATGGTAAAATTTTTTTAGAGCTCAAGTCATGATATCCAAAAACATGTTAAATTCAACAGAGATATAATTTGTACTCATTATCAAATAAAATCAACTTGGTCAAAAATCTAAGAGATAAATGAAAAAATTTCCATATCAAATCATCAAGAAAAATCATTTAATCCATTGTCTTTTACTGACATGTTTGCTTCATGTGTAGATACAGGAAATATAATATTGTTGATTGAATTTTAGAATGAGCGGGGTTAAATGTGGCTCCCACAAGGGTGGAGCTCAACTCATAACAGTGGTATTAATAATATGAACATCATGAGATCAATATCATCTTTGTAGAACTTCCAAAAAATAGTCTCATATAAGAGAAATGATTATATCATCATGATATATGCATAACCTTTTATGTATGTTTCAAGTGCATATAATATTTCATGGTAGATTTTTTGATAATAAAGAAAGGGAATAAATCATTTTCCTTAGTAAACAAGTCCAAATGGAGATTGCAATGTTTGGTTATCAAGAGCAAAGATAATGCATTGTTTTCAAATTCAGAGGACAACATTATTTCATTTACAAAATCTTTACAATATGTAATCAAAAGACTAAGAGATAAAGGAAAAAATATACACTCTTGAGTATCAAGTACAAGGAGGTCACCATGAAGGAGAAAATCATGATTTCTAAGAGCAACAATGATTTAGTCATAATACAAAAATATGTGATTTTGAATATCACATGAAAGGGTTTCATTAGATAAATATTATTTTATTTATTGAAGCAATCATGTAAACTACTCAAAGCAACTGATAGTTTACACATACAATGTGTTAATACAAAGAATGGCTGCCATTTACAAAAATATTTTAATGAGGCAGCATTTGAAAAAAATGAATACTCATTTTTAGATATGAAGAAAAAATTGAGGTCATGGCCTGGAACTCAGGGTTTGAGTTTTCCCATAAGGGTTAAACCCCTTTTACATGATTTTCAATGGCGCCTCATATGAAACAGAGCTGAAGCTATAAAAATATTCAAGCTTTCAAATAGGAGACTTTCTACAAAAAAATGAAGTTACTCAATGAGGTCGCGGCCTACCCATATGCAGAAAGGAAGAATGATACATTTAGAAGATCAAATAATGGCAGCCTTAAAGAGCTTTAGGAAATACCCAAATGAAAATATAAGGTATTACAGAGGCCAAAATGTGTACAAAACATGTAAGAAATTCATAAAGGGTTTTCATCATAGTAGCCTGAGAAATCCATATGCAGAGACAAAGAATATCTGATATTTTGTTCATTTCCAAATTCAAGCTTTCTTATATTTCTTCTTCAAAGAAACTTAGACAAAGCTCAATGGCAGCCAAGCATGAAGTTATCATCAAAAATAAAGTTTTAGACACAAAAACATCTAAAAATACATGAGGCTGTGCCTTAAGAGCTTATAAAAGCTTTTAAAATGAATGAAAAAGCTTCCAAATTTATACATAATCAAACTTACCATAAGGGGTGACCTCCATAATCTGCAAAAATGGCTTGAAGTCAAAGATTTCAAGCATGGAGAAGCTCGACTAGGGTTGCAAGAGTATGGCGGCACCCTCACTAGTTTCCAACAGTAAGTTGAATGGAAATAAAAATGAACAATTCACATTCATTTTAGGGTTATAACCCTAAAAGATGAGTTGGAGAAAGGCAAACCTTTTGCCTTAAAGTTTTTTCTTTAAAACTTTATTCATTTCCCCTAATGAGGACATGTGATATTATATGCCTTTTAATTCTTTCAAGTGTTTCATAACACTATGATGAAGATTTAGTCAAATTTAAATCTTCCTTATATTTGATTGTAACTCCTTTTATTTTTGCATTTGGAGATAAATAAAAACTTTATTTTAAAATGTGATTCATTATGACTTTTAAATAAATGTTCTAAAATGCAAGGAAAAAATAATGCCTTTGGTGCATTTAAGTTATTAAAAGTTTTTGCATTAAAGTCACATTGAAAAACATTTATTTAAAGTGATAAATTATAAATCACTTTTAAATAAATGTTATTATAAATGCAAAAATAGAATTTCAAATGATGAAATTAAGCCTTTATTGTTTGTTTTTGTTTCAAAAATGTAAATCTCTATTTTAAATGATGATTATAAAACATTTAAAATAGATGATATTTTGAATACAAGGATAAAGTGCTTTTAAGTGTAGTTTCAAATACTTGGTCAAAAGAGTTCAAATGAATCTTTAAAAGCTTTGCATAGATCATGGGAGAAGTTGAGAAATCAGTGCCAACATATGGAGAAAAATTGAGAAAAATCAGGAGTTTAGAGCCCTTAATTGTGAGTTCATTTTTAGTTTTGAGTTCCATTTATCTTGACTTCTGCCAAGGAGCAAAATCAGGGATATGGCATCATGTTACATTCAGTTATGACCTTCTTTTAGAGGGGTTTTTAAATGCATACGACCCATGAGGTTGTTTTGAGTTTGGAGAACCCTTTATGCATGTTTGGAGGAGTTCTCAATAGTCACATGCCTTGTTTGAAAGAGAGGGAGGACAACACATCTTTTCATGGAGACAAAATTCGAATTTGAATTTTGGGAGACTTTTCTATAAGTCCTCTTCTTTCATTTTTTCACTAGTTCTAAGTTTGGTGGCTACAAGGCAGATTATCCTTGCTTTGTAACTCATTTTCTTGTGAGTTCTTGAGATTTGTAATGTAGATATCTCTTATTTCTCAATAAAGAAGCTTATTTCCTTCTCTACATTTCTTTGCCCTTTGCTATTAGTTGTGAGTTACAAGATAGAAATTGTGTTTTCATTATTTTATCAAATTCCTCCAATGTTGAGTGCATAAAATATCATGTCATAGTGCAGGTCTTAGTTTGTGCTTTCATCCTCATGCATAGGGATTTTTGAAAACAACATTGTTTTCTTTTTTTCTGAGCATAAGTTCAAGCCTAAAATTAGAATCACTTTTGTAGACATAAATTATGAGTTTGTGAAATTACAAAGATTTATTGAGTCTTTTGTGAAGTTTATCAATTTTCAAATCATTTTATCAATTGGTGAATCACCTTATTTTCCAGTTTTTGTATTTGCTTTATCCTTCTATCCTTTACCTCTGTTAAAAATTCAGTGTTTACAAGAATTATCCAAAGGGAACTAGCCCAAAACCTGGAGGTCTGTTCTCACCATAGGATACCCACAGCCTGAGAATAGTCCCATGTGCATAGGATTTAAGAGTTTTTCAACTTGTCTTCGAGTGCAAATCCTTGTGTTAACACCCCAATACTGCAACACTCTCAAGAAAATCCATGATGTTTTTGTACCACACAAAAGAGAAGCTCTCACTTCTATTTCTTCAAGTAATGAAAGCCAACTTAATTCTCTATCAAAACAGTTTAAGCAAAAGGCTCAGTTGAAATATGAAGGCATCGGTGATTCTATTTCCATAAGTAATGAAAGATAACTCAATTCTTTGTCAAAACAGTTTGAGAAAAAGATTCAATTGAAAGATAAAGGCATGTGTGAGTATTATTTTTAGCAGTTCTTATGTCTCTCACAACCCCTACCTTTTCCAAAATCATATGGACAACCATCAGCATCTAGACAACAATATTCACAACCCATCACGATCTTTGATGGTAAATTTGTAAAAGTAGGTACTCTAGTTGATGAACATGAGGACAGAGACATTCTAAAGTGGATTTCCAAAGATGAAGAAGAATCCATAGCAACAACTTCCAATATACCAACAGAGCAATACGGTAAAGGGTTCACAATCTTAGAAAAGATGGGATATGAAGGAAAAGGTCCTATTGGCAAACGAAAAGAAGGTATTGTGGAACCAATTCAACCTATCTCAATCAATGCAAAAGAAAAGATAGGATTAGGATACAAAGAAGAGACAAAAGAATAAGCCACTTAGAAGATTTGTGAGTGAATCCTCCAATTGCAAGCTAATTTTGAATCAAACTCAAATGAATATGAATGGGATTCACTATCTAAAGAATCTTGTGAAGACAAGGAAATCGATGTGATAAAGAAGTATGCACCCATATGTACAGAGGGAAAAATTTTAGGGTCTAGACCATTTGAATTTGGATCACTACATATCAATGACTTTAGTGAGGATGATCAGACATCGACTGAGATAGATCATTCAGAGGAGAGTAACATTATAGACCTTGACGTTGCTAGCGAACACCTTGAAAACGTTTCCATCATGACCCTCACCATCTTTGATCTTGACCAATCTGATGATTCCTTACCTTTGATACATCCCAAACTCATTGACTAGAAACAAACCGAGCCTCTTGATATCCCTATCTTTTCAGATGATGATGCCATTGTCAATTTCCTTTGTTCTAAAAATCCAGAAACAAGTTCCACCAATGAATTTCATAACGAAGCTTCAAATCAGGGGAGTGCCAAGTCTCTTAGCTGTAAAATAAAGAATACAAAAAATTGATCTAATGGTGAAAACCATGCAATGGTAGTATTAGATCATGAAAAAGTAAAAAGAAAGAGCATATCCAATGATGAAAACCTCTCTGAGGCACTGAAGGATGAGAGATTTGACACTCTGCCTAAGCATTATAAAGAAAGATCTTCAGTATTGGTTGAGCCTATGCAATCCATAAACATCAGTACTGTAGAAACAACAAAGGCCATACACCTAGCGGCATCAATGACAAAGCAAGAAAAGCCAAATTTCACAAAATTCTTTGAAGAAAGACAAATCAATTTTGCTTGGTCCTATGCTGACATGCTAGGAATAGATCTGGATCTAATAATGCATCATTTTTCCATAGCACATGGAGTGAAGCCAATAAAGCAGAAGTTGAGGAAAATGCATCCACACATCACCCTACTAGTGAAAGCAGAACTAAAAAAATTATTAGATGCAAGGTTCATCCGACCAATCGACTATGCAGAATGGATTTTAAACATTGTACCAGTCTCCAAACCAGACAACAACATCAAAATATACACAGATTTCAGGGATCTTAACAAGGCTTGTCTTAAGGATGATCTCCTTTACCCAATATAGACATCATTGTGGATTTAACAACAGGACATGCTATGCTATCACTCATGGATGGTTTTTCAAGCTATAATTAGATCAAGATTGCACCAGAAGATCAAGAAAAAATAGCTTTCACATGCTCATGGGGTACATTTTTTTGGAATGTCATGCCTTTGGATTAAAGAATGTCAGAGCCACCTATCAACGCGCAATGACAACAATCTTTCATGATATGATGCACACATTCATTGAGGACTATGTGGATGACCTGCTAGCAAAATCATTCACCAGGGAAGGACATCTAGAAATCTTGGATAAAATCTTTAATCGATTCAAAAAATTCAATGTGCAGTTAAATGCAAAGAAGTGTGTATTTAGATTAACATCAACAAAACTCTTAGGATACATAGTCTCAACTAAAGACATTGAAGTAGATCCAACAAAAGTTCAAGCAATCATGGAAATGCCACCCCCTAAGAACATTAGCCAACTAAGATCTCTACAAGGAAGATTCCAATCCATGAGAAGATTCATTGCACAACTAGCGGACAAGAGCCATCCTTTTACTCATTTGTTACACAAGAATGTTTCTTTTAGATGGGATGAAAGATGTGAAGCTACCTTTAATCAATTGAAACAATATATGATGAATCCACCTATATTGGTACCACCAATAGAGGGAAAACCACTTCTACTCTACATAGCAACTACTGAGGCATGTTTGGGAGCTCTACTAGCACGAGAAGACTCTACAGGAAAAGAAAGGGCCATCTACTACATCAGCAGAACATTGAGTGGCTATGAAATTAACTATACATTCATTGAAAAAGCTTGTTTGGTAGTGGTGTTTGCTACTCAAAAATTGTGACACTATATGTTAACACATACCGTCAAACTAATAGCCAAGATAGATCCATTAAAATATCTACTCAGCAAAGCCACTTTAACATGAAGATTAGCAAAGTGGGTGATGATATTGAGTGAATTTGACATTCAATATGTGGATAGAAGAGCAATCAAGGGCCAAGTAATAGCAGATCAGTTAGCTGAAGCACCATTGCAAGATGACCATCCTATGCACATTGAATTTCTAAATGTAGATGTCCTCACAATGACAACACAACATTGGATATTATACTTTGATGGGTCTTACACTCAACATGGATCAAGTGTTGGAATCCTATTTGTTACTCCTTAAGGACACACTATCCCAAAATCTTACAGGATGTTCCCTTGCATAAACAACATGGCTGAATATGAAGCACTAATCATCGGTATCAAGGTAGTAGTGGAGTGGAAAATCACAAAATTACAAGTTTATGGAGAGTCTCAATTAGTCATTAATCAGGTTAATGATGACTATCAAACAAAAGATGACAAGTTGATGCCATACAAGAGAATGATAAATGACTTCAATAAATACTTTGTTGAGATCAAGTTTGAACAAATTCCAAGAGTAGACAATAAAGCTACATATGCCATGGAAACCATTGCTTCTCTTTTACAAATACCAGAAAAGCAAAGTCGTTATGAATTCATGGTGGAACAATTGTTTACTCATGTATATGACAATCCCGAATCCCAAGTCGTGTGCCATCTAGTTGATGTTGATTCTTCAATCTATGGGAAGATTTATACCTATCTGACGGACAATATCCTTCCACCTGATCTATCCTAAAACCAAAAATGCAACTTTATTCGTCAAGCAACCCAATACACCCTAATAGTTGATACACTTTATCGACGAGGTCTCAATGGTACTCTCCTCCGATGTCTTGAACGTAAAAAATCTAAAACTACCTTACGAGAAGTTCGTGAAGGTATTTATGGTACTCATTCAAGTGGTCTTGCTCTAGCTAAGAAACTCCTACGCTTGGGATATTATTAGCTGAACATGGAGAAAGAATCTTTTCAATTTGTTAAGATGTGCAAGAAGTGTCGAGTCCATGGAAATCGCATACATGCACTGACGCAGGAGTTGCAACCATTCACATTGACCTAGCCTTTTTGTCATTGGGGACTTGATCTTGTGGGTAAGATTCATCCATCTTCCTCTAATGGACATAAATTCATAATCACAACCACCAAGTATTTCACAAAGTGGATTGAAGTGGTAAACAAATTGCCTCTTTCATCTTGAACTACATTGTTTGTTGGTATGGCATCCCTAGCTCCATTGTAACAATGGTAGACCCTCCAAAAACCATGATGTACAAGAACTTTGTGAAAAACTCCATATCCAACACCAATTTTCCACACCTTATTACCCTAAAGGGAATGGCCAAGCATAAACCTCAAATAAGACCATTTTGAAAATCTTGAAGAAAATTGTCAACGATGTTGGATGAGGCTAGCATGTTCAACTAAACCCTCCCTTGTGGGCATACCGTACTAGCATACACACCCCTACAGGAGCCACACCATATGCCCTTGTGTATGGATCAGAAGCCATCTTATCCATTGAGGTTGAGTTACCTTCACTCTGGGTATCATTGAAAGGAATCGTTTCAGAGGAAGACTATCGAGTACCTGGACTACAAGAGTTGGAATTGTTAGATGAACACCATCAGCATGTTGTTGATCATCTGAAAGCTTATCAACAAAAAATGTCAAGGACCTATAACCACAAGGTAAGACCAAGAGAATTTCAGGTTGGTGACTTGGTACTAAAAGAGAATCCTCGCAATCAATAAGATTGGGAAAATAAGGGAAAATTTGAACCTAATTGGCTAGGTCCTTTTGTCATTGTATCAGTATATGGATCTAGAGCATATCAGTTATCTACACCCGAAGGGGACCTGTTTGAAGAACCTATCAACAACATTCATCTCAAGAATTTTTATACATAACTCATCCAATGCACAGTTTAAAAAGCAGAAAAATCCAAAAAAAGCAAAAAAAAAAGAAAAATCCAAAAAAAGTAAAAAGCAAAAAAATCCAAAAAAGCAAAAAGTAGAAAAATCCAAAAAATAAAAAAGCAAAAAAAGTGAAAAATAAAAAATAAAATCAGAAAAAGTGTAATAAAAACTAGTGAAAACTTGGCAACATGCGCTATTTGTGATAGATTGGCTTTTCCATCTATTAGAACATGTGTTTGTCATCCACTTTTTGCCATCGTTATGCCTATCCATCATAAAACCTCATGTACATATCTGGGCGTTGTGGTCTTGTCTCACCCTAGCTTAGCAATCATTGGGCAATAAATGGTTTGTTTCTCACTAGGGGAAAAATCCTGAACTCACTGGGGGCAATCTACTTTGAGCTTAAAACAACAAACAAGCAACAGTAGGACAACATAGCAAACATAACGATCACAACGAAACTCAACATTGAACATCAATCACAATTTTTTAGAAAACTAACCATCCAAATCAACAGCAAGATCAGTCAAAACAAATCTAATTGGATGATATTCTTCTGAAGCATGGTTTAATCACTTTAGGATAAATGTTCAACTATTGTATCTTGATTTTTTTGTTATCATTTCTTTAGAGCAACTCAAGGATGTCTTGGACTAGAGAAGCTATGATGGAGTATGATATTTTTCTTTGTCTATTGTCTGTGAGTTGATCGTTACTATTGTGTAAATTTTTCACGGGACGTGACCTACAAAGTATCATTTATGACATTCCAGATTTGCATAGGAAAAAGATTAACTCTTGTTTGTTTTACGCAAGCAATACTCAGGTCATCTCGGTTCAATTATACCTAGATTCTTGTATTACCTTGTAATTTCAAAAATCCATGAAAGTTGTACTCAGGTCATCATGGTTTAATTATACCATCGACGTTTGTACTAACTTTCAACATATCAAAAGCTCAATGATGATAACAAGCACAACAAATTGGCTTACAAGATGAAAACATTGCATATTTAGATTTGCATGGTTAAGATAAATTGCATCCATATTAGTTTTTGCATGTGCATTTTAGGTTTTCCAAGGCTGACAAATTTCAAAATGATTTTATCTCACTCATTAAACGATTGAGTACATTTGACATAAACAAAAAAAGATCATTCACATGTAGTTGCATAATCATTATCATATCATACATACATTAGAAAGTATTATCACAGGTCATCCATCCATGCATTAGATTATATATTTGCATTAGAAAAATACAAAAATAAAGTGCATCACATCTTATCTGCATGATCAAATCCATCTCATATATCATAAAGCATCATCCATAAGGCTATATAGAATCATAATCCATGCATCATCATTTCATTATTGCATCCATACACAACCATGGCATACTCATATAAACATCACTTAGCATACAAAGTGGAAATCAAATACATTCATCATAAGCTTTCAACATAAAAGCATGTAGACAACATATAGATCAATAGTCTCCACTACATCTCATATAATCTCAAAATAATCAATGACAAGTGTACAATGATATCACAAAATATGGAGAAATACACCAACAAAATGGTAGGAAATCATAAAGTCCCTAACTGAATAAGTGAATACATGGAGTCTCAGTACATCAAATGTGAGCACAATAGCTACGTGTTGCTCCCCCTAGACACTGTAGGCCTCACTATGCCTACTGCTGCACCACTAGATGGACCTATACCTGGATCTCTAAGAAGTGGCCTAGTCACACCCCTACTCGTAGTTTGTGACCGACTCCAACCTGACCTAGCACTGATAGACTGTGCATAACTAGGGGCACGCTGCTTTGTAGGAACCGCCTGATAATATAGTGATCTATAGTCCTATGTCTCTCGGGCTGAATGTCGAACCTCTCTAAGTATATCCCCTGCAGTAGTCCCCTTAGACACTCTCTGCAATCTCTCAACTAGGGCCTTTGCATGCTCATATCTTTGTCTTGCGGCATCTCTCTTTGCTGTCAGAGAGGCAATCTACTCCTGTGCCTGCACTAGCTATCCCTGTCAGCCCTCCACCTGTAATTGTAAGGCATCTATTTGTGCCTACTGCTAATGGGAAGGCATGTGAATCTAAACTTGGGATGGTCTTGCCTACTATTGTCCTAAAAAAACCATAGATATCCTCCTCTGGGGTACTCTAAAGTCCAGTATTTGTCTACCACTTGCATCTTCTCCATCTCCATCATCCCCTCCATCCCCAACATCTCCTTCGTCCCTCCATCTCAGTGCATGTTGTGGTGCTCTCTCATCATCATCAAATGTCGGTACTGGATCATAAGGACTAGATATCCTTGGTATGACATGTGTGAAGAAATGCTCAGCATACTCATCAGTCATCACACCAGCTGCAATCTTTGGACAATAATCCCATACCTGTGCCTGCAATCCAAAATACTTCTTGCAAGTTGTATCATAAGATATGGTGGGTCCCAACTCTAGAATATCCTGTTGTCTCCGAGCATACAACGCAACTCCTTGGGGCATCCCCTGAACTCAGCCATACTAATGAAGCACCCTCATGAGCATGAATCTCTCAATAACAAATCGAGTCGTCCAATCAAATATCTCAAAGTGCAAACATATGGCATCTCTAGATCATCCTCGGGCCACTACTCACAATCTAAGTATGGTCGCCATGTGACTGTCTCCAAATCATCAAGCACTTGCTGCCAATACTCCAATTTGCCCAGCTTCTACTCAACAATACCACCTAAATACCCGAAGACTTATGGTTTTCCAATCAAATGATCTCTCTTCGCTACAGGACGAGTAACAACTATATGCTCCCAAGCCCAAATCTGAAGCAGTTTCACTCCAGCTGATAAACTAGCAACTCCAAAATACACCACCTGATGTAGATCATGATATAAATGAGCTAACATATAGGAACCTCATGCATATCGAATCCCCTGAGTGATCATCCTCTCTAATATCCTACCCCAGCTGATGGATAGTCCCTTTGACCTACAGTCAAGACATAAGAAACCTCCAACAAATCCAGCTAAAATATATGGTAATGGCTCATAAGAATCCACCATATCCTGCCATGGGATCTCGTAACCACTAATACCGTCATCATCAAAAATCCTCCTCAATGCCTTGATACCTTCTTGCTCTATGTGATCATATATGACTAACTCTCCAACCACGGGAATCCTCAAAATCTGGTACACATCCTCTAGGGTAACCATCATCTCACTAGTAGACAGATGGAACATGTTGTGGTTGCTATACCACCTCTCAACTAATGCAATCAATAGTCCCCTATTTATCCTATACTGGGGCATATCAAGCAAGGAAGATAAACCACATTGCCCAACAACATCCAAATCCACTTGCACCAAAAGCATAATCATATCCCAAGTCTTCGGGTAGTGATCCTGAGACTAAAGAACTCTTAAGTCCTCCTATAATCATGACATATCGCAAATCAACCTATTAATCAATCTAATAAGCTCAAATGAGATTCCAATCAAGTCTCGTAGAGCATCTATCATTGACTCTCATCCATCATGAGGTCAATCATTAGCTATCCTATCATTGGCTCATCCATCATGAGGTTAATCATAATCTATCCTATCAAACATCACCAAAACAACGGTTGACGCGACCATCAAGCATCAAAAGCAAAGAGAAAAATCAACATTTCATCAATTTTGGTGTCAATGCGCTAAAACCCTAGATGCGCCAAAACAAACAACATATGCACCACTCTGTGACATAAATGCACTATATCTATCAATGTGCTAAAACATTCTATCTATGTGCTATTTCAGGTCCTATATGTGCTAAAATGTACTATTACAAATTTTAAAAATATCAAAACACACAAAAAAAAATTCAAATTTCAACAAAAGGCAATTTCTCAAGGTACGTACGAAAGGTCCATACGCGGCGGGGTAGTGGTGTCGTCGAACTCGCTCAAATCGATGAGTGTGGTATGGGATCACCATCTTGCTAAGTTGCTTAATCAACTCAATCACTCAAATTGCAAATGAATTCAAATGAGGTCCTTTTTCACCTTTTTACCTTTTAAAGGTGTAAACAGGGGGTATTTAAGTGGGATTATTTTCAGTTTCAAAAAGGGTATCAATTAATCAATTGGCAGGGTCAATATTCTTTATCGAGAGATTAATCGGCTCAAAATCCAAAAAAACTGAAAATCCTCATAAAATCATAAAAAAATCAAAAATCATAAAAATTCAAAAATTTCCCAATTTATCTCCCGAGGGGGCTTACACGCATCATCACTCAAAAATTAGCATATGGGGCATATCGAATTTTTTTATCAACACTATCAACAAATTTTTCTTTGAAGCAATGTGTTGCAAACACATCACTTCAAAGAGGGGCAAAATGTATACAATCAAATTTGGTCTGGAGGATTAATTAAATACAAGTTATTTAATTAATAAAATTTATTTATATAGTTCATTTTCTCTAATTCTTTCTATCCTAAACCATTTTCTTCATATCTTAATTAAATGAACAAATTTAATTAGTTTATTTTATTTAATTAACCTCCTCTCACTAAATTTGAATTTAAGCACATGTCTACTAACTTCTTCCCACCTTCCACCTCATCATGTGTCTCAAGAAATTAAATATTTCTAATATTTAATTTGGCATTTATCATCAACAAATACTAACTAATTTGGGACACTTAGCCTTCATCTCCATTTTATTCCTCTTCACACTTGGCAGTTTGTTCTTATGAAGGGAACACACTCCCCTTTTCTCTCTAACCTCTTCATCTTCAACTGTCCATTTTCCAGATTGAGTCTAGACCATTGATTTCTCCACCTAGGCTCATGCCTTGGAAAATCTATAAATAGGCCCTCATTTACAACAAAAAGAGAGAGTTGAGCATTTATAGCAATTACACTGCAAAATTTTAATTAGTATTGTCATCTTAGTGAGCTTTTTGTATTAGAATTTTAGCATCAACTAGTTTAATCATGGAATTTTCATTAGTAGCCTCATAATTCCAACATTTTCATCATATCATTTTCATTAGCAGCATCATAGCAACATTATTATCTTTGCATATCATCTACAACTAGTTTATCAATCATGTAATGTAGGAACATCTCTTGCATTTCCAACATCTCTCATTCTTTAGGATGTCATTTGGAAAGTCACGTGCATAAACAATTTGAGAGCAAAATGATTTAAAGAATCCTTGGAGATAGAGGACAATGAGACGCCATTGAGAAATTGTTGTTTTAATTTGATTATTATTTGAATTCCTTGATATAATGTTTCATTGGTGTGTTGTATAGGTTTTATTTTGCTTATTCACATTATTCATACACACACATTCATCAACCTAGCTAAGGCCTTGTATATATGTATTTTTGTATGCAATATCACACATGTTACTTGATGATGTATCTGACATTCTGATTTTTGATGATATATGATATACCATGTTCGATTCGGCTTTACTGTGTGTTTATGAGATGATTATGGATAATGATGTATACATGCTCATGTTTTGTACTTTTCTGATATATGCATATAATATGGATGGATGTATGATTTATTTATCTATGCAATGGGTGATGATATATGATGAATGATGATTTATTATGTATATGATGGATGATGATTTATTATGTATATGATGGATGTTGATATGTACTGATGAATTTGTGGATGCAGGATATATGTGGTACTAATGATATTGTGATGTAGGATGGAGTTGTTAGTTAGAAGAAGTGTTTGATGATTTAGAGATGGATAGAAATTTGATGTTGTTAGTTATTGATGTGTTTTTCTTTTTCTTTCATAGAGACTTGGTATTTCAAGCAATCCTTATTGATGTAGCAAATAGATATGATGCACTAGGGTATTAATGACCAAGGAAGCTTTGTATCCATTGCATGGACTTTGAATCTGCAAACAAGGAGTATTCATGCTCATACCAAACATACAAAAACCTTGTTAGAGTGTATGGGTTAGAAGTTCAAAGCATTTGGACCAATGCGCAGAGAGGTAGGAGGAACCAAACATGCAAGGCTACTTTAGTTGCTTGAAACGACTTGCACACAAACAAGGAAAGTATTCACCATGGTAGTATTGCAAAAATATCCAACAAATAGATAAAATAAAAATTGTTAATAAATGCCCCATTCCTTCTTGTCAAAATCCTTAATGGACATCCTTAAGAGATCTTGGGAATGAGAAAATAAGATAAAATAGAAAGATAAAATAACAAAATGATAAAAAATGTTGTTGTATCACTTGCCATATCTGTTTTGAGGTTTCGGGTTATTATCTGTTATTGATGATGTATATTGTAGGAACAATCTATCCATTAAGACATATCTCAGGATGTTGATGGTCAATTGTCAATAGATAGGTAGTTAACACTTTGGCATTGTTTTAGTCTGTTTGCGATCAAATCTTTGTGATTATTTTCTTGAAAGTTCTAACTTTTGATGTTGCTTTGTTTGTTGTATGTTTTTTCAAAGGGCGAAAATGACGATTTTGTTTAATTATGGATGGAAATTTTATTGCAAATAGGTGATAACGGAGATAGGACTTTTGAGATGTTTTGAATGTTTTTGTGCTTTTGAGGTTATTTGATTTTTTTTTTTGGGGGGGAACTAACCTAGGGCCTCAGGGGCTCATTAGTGATGGCCTTGCCTATGTTATACATGCAAAGGCTCTAAGTTTGCTTTTTTTGAGTCAATGTGCCTTGTCCAGAGATGACTTACAATGTTTTTGGGTTTTTGATGTTTTACAAATTTGTTTTGGATTTTGATGGTTTTTCAACTATTTTTGGATTTTGATGTTGATCATACGAATGTATGATAAAGAGATATCAATATGTAAGGATATCACTAGTCTTTTGAGATCTTGTTGATAGGCCGACTAAAATCAATTGATTTGACTGAGTAATTTCCGATAACGATAACATTGTTGAGGATACACAATAATGCAAGGATAGTGTTGTCAAGATAGGAACAACACAAGGATTGGGAAGGATACATCCCAAGATGATGATTGATTTTTGGATAATGCTTTATCGATATTTTGTAGCTAGGCTAGGAACAAAATTGTTGAATGTTTTGATACCATGTTTGAAGCATCAACAAGATGCCACTGATATGGATTGTTTGAATTGTTTGGTTGATGCTTGGATCACAATGTGAGCTAGAAGACATAGACCAAGATTTATTCTAAAGCAAGATGTAAGTATTTGCCCCCAATTTCTAGCAATGTAAAAAAATTTGCAAGGATTATCTTGTGATTGGATAACATGTTTAGATAGAGTATGCCCCTTTGGACAATGCCTTCATGGCTCAGTTAATGCTAAATAGGATAAGATCAATGATAGTGACCCATGTCAAGATGTTTTCCATAAGAAAGTGTGAAGTGTACATCAAACTTTTTCCAAGATCAAGATAAGTTGGATTTGGATGAAAAATGGGTTGGATGAATGGTTCATGGATTTTATTATGGATAAGATGGATAGAAGATGGATGGAATGTTGGATTTATTATGGATAAGATAAGATGCTTCTACCTGAAATGGCTCATGCAGAAACTCGATTCTACTCATGAAGCCTGTTTGCTAGGTTTTCATCATGGTACTTGTCCAAAGCGCCACCATAGTGGTTTTCACTAGAGGACAATTTTTCTCTTTACTATTTTCTTAATTTATTTTTTTTGAAAGATTTTATGCTCATGTTGAACCACCTAGTGGTGTTGATGCAGATGTTGTTGGGGCTAATATAGTTGTTGTTGTTGTTGTTATAATGTGCCAATGATATCCCACTTAAAGGAGTTGTTTTGCTAAGATACGAGCACTTGAATGTAACCGCTAATTATTTTTGTCTTCTTTGTCGATATCAGAGTCAACCTTTCCTTGATGCACACATCGAGATAGGGTTCCCTTAGAGTTATTGTGATAGAGATTTGTTGCCAATACATGGTCAATGTAAGATTTGGATATCATGGATGGAAAAATGCCTTGAGGGATATGATTCAAATGGATTGGTCGGCAATTTGGAGTCTTTGACTCTCCAAACTTGGGATGATGAGCAATGATGGGTGGATATGGAGATTCGATTGGGACCAACTTCTTGATATACCTTATAGGTCGCTCTTGAAGATTTCTTTTGTATCACTAAACATTTTTTATGGATGAACTTCCCTTTTTTATTTTTCCCCATAGTTTCTTTGACTAATGGAGTTTGATAGGGATCATTTTCTTGCTTTTGCTTTGGTATCCATTTGAACTTTGCTTGTCCATTTTGTTTTACTAATTCTTTTGCTTCAATGACTTGTTCCTTTCTTTGATATAACTTTTTCTCTTGTTGTTGGTCCCAATTGGAGGGTTGAAATATGTGTGGATGACGATCCACGATATGAATGGTTGTAGCATTGGTAGCAGTTTCATCATAAAGACCCTTCGTACTCCTCATGTTGGTGTTTGCATTAGATAAACTTGCCCCTGGTATTATAGAGGTATCACTGATATGTTTAGATTCCTTAATTGTTGAATAACCAAGACCTTACTTCTTAGGATTGTCAATAATTTGCACTAGTTAGATAGGATACCCTACTCATGTAGGCCTAATCCTTTTCCTTGATAATACATCCATTGATTTTATTTTTTTGCAATAGGATAAAATTTACCTTGGAAACAAGGTGCTAATCCTTCTCTCCTATGTTGTGGATCTTCAATAGTGGTAGCTTCTTCACTGATAAGATAGCTTGCTCTGACAAAGGTACGTGATCCAAGTTTATAAGTGATAGGTTCCTCAATATGTGGGATAACTTCTCGATTAATATCTTTGACTTGATCTTGTGAAATATCATATTTTAATGCTTCTTCAAGAGGTGTTGATGATTCACAGTCCATGTAAAAGTCTTCCTCATGATTCATTTGTTATATGCCTTCACAGGATGTTTCTGATTCATAATTTATGTAGAATTCTTCTTCATGATCAATTTTTGATATGTTTCTGGATTTTGCTGTGTCTTGATCATTTATAGAGATGTTAAGAGTAGGAGACTCTTATTCATTGTTAATGATATCAAGAGTATGAGACTCTTGTTTTGGATGAAGATCATCTATATATCCTTTAGGAGTATGAATCTCATGGGTAGATGTATGTGCACTTGGTATATGGATTTGTTCTTCTTTTGGAAGACATTGGATGTCTTAGAAGATATTTTCCAAGTCATTATAGTATTTTGATTATAGGGATTCTTGATCTTGACTTTGTGTGGTGTTATCTTCGATATGCTTTGGTTTGTGCTCTTAACATGAATCAATTTTAAAGAAGGGATTTCTTGTAAAGGATCCTTGGATTTCCTTCAAATGTGGACATATGGGTGATAACTCTTGGCTTAGATTTTCTACATTGGGTATAAGTGTTGGATTAAGAGTCTCTTGATCATCAACATGTACTATCATGATTGTGGATGATGTCAATATATCTTGGGTTGGATCATTGCTAGTCTTTGGTGATTGATTTTGATCATGATTGGGAATAAATTATTGATTCATGTCCTTTTGCTAACTAGATGATGTAGAGACGTTGTCAATGCGATCATTGGTAGATGACTCTTGATCATTGTCTTCAACATTTGAGGTTGAGATATTGTCACTATTATCAACCATGAGATCAAATGATGTTAAGATTTTTTGAATTGGATCATTGTTAGACTTTGGTGACTAATTTTGATCATGCTTTGGGAAAGAGTCTTGATGTATGTCCTCTTGCTCACTAGGAGAGGTAAAGAAATCTTCAATGTGATCAGTGGTAGATAGATCTTGATCATTATTTTCAACTTTTGAGGTTGAGACATTGTCACTATTATCATAAGTAGTTGAACCTGCAATTTTGTCTTCAATAGCCATTTCTCCTTGATCAATTAGGTCTTGGATGATATTTTTGAGTTTAAAATAGTTTGATGCATTGTGGCCTTTTACTCCATGGTATTTATAATAGGCCTTGTCATCATACCATGGGAATTTGATGTCAGGTTCACCACTTTGTGACGGTTTTGGAAGTGTGATAAGTTTAGCATTGACTAATTTGTTTAACACCCCCTCAATTAGCTCCCCCTAAAGGAGTGTATTTGCGTTTAGCAGTGTGGTTGGATTGTAAGGCTTGTTGTGGTGGGGATGGATTTTGTATTTGAGATGAGATTTCTTGCTTGTTTTGAGATTGATGATTTTGATGATGTTGTAGTTGATGATTTTGATGTAGATATTGTTGATTTGGGGGTTGATATTATTGATGGATTTGATTTTGATGTTGGGTGATATGATTTTGATTTTGTGACCACTAATATTGTTGGTTCACTCGATGTTGTGAAAATAGACTTTGTTGTTGATATGAATCAATGTTTTGATGATATTGGAAGTGTTGTTGATGTGGATATTGGGATGCTTGTGGGATGATGTTTTTTTGTTATTGATATTCAATGTCACGACGTTGAACATCTTGTTGATGATATGTCATGTTTTGAAGTTGTAAATTTAGACCTTCTTGTTGATGTTGTGGTTGTTGATATGCAAAGTCATGATGTTGAACATGTTGTTGATGATATGTCATGTTTTTTTTTTCAAGTGTGAACTATTTTCTCAAGTGAATTTAGGGCAATTTGATGTTGTGGATTTTGTCCTTGATGGTGATTTTAAAACCCTTAATAAGAGCAATTTTGATATGGATGAGGATTTTGATTGAAAATTTCCATGTGACAAGATGCACTAAAACCTTGATTAGGGAAATCCATAGTTGATATATCATTGAAATTTATAGTATATGATGACCCCATGGGTGTATAGAGTGGAAGTGAATTTGGGTGATGGATTGATATTGACATGTTTTGGGGATAGTTGGATATTTTGATATGACGCTAATCTTTAGGACACAAAGTATACAAGACTCGGATTGATATTTTACTCTATTTTTCTAGAGGATATGTTGACGATCTACTTGAATTAGCCTTGAGGCTGCAATCAAATGTTAATATCTTAGAAATTGAGAGCAAGGGAAAAATCCAAGTTTTTGTGTTTGTCTTGAATCCTAAAACTAGGTTGACTTTCCGATTTCTGATTTGGGGATGTGGAATGAAAATTTGATAAGCTATGATATGAATGTGGATGTCCAAAATATTTTATGAATCTTATGTAAACTAAGTCTAAAATGAAGGATGGTGATGATTTATTTTGACTAACAGGTATGATAATGTTCTCTGATGATTGAATGGAGTTTGAGGCCAATGTTGAAAATTAACTGTTCTTGACAATTTTGAGGCCAGTCTATAAGTAGGTCGATAGTGTTTCCTATTTAAAGCAATAGCAACGATGTTTTAGATCAATAGTGATTCTGTGTAAAGGTAACTATAGCTAAGTTCAACAAAAGCGACTTTGTTTTGATAGTGATTGTCAAAAAACAAAGACAACAAAAGTGATTGTTTTGAGTAATAACGACTATATTTTTCAATAATGCACATATTTTGCAATAGCGGCAATATTTTTCAATAGCGCTCATATTTGCAATAGTACCAAGATTTTTCAATAGCTATAAAGTTTAGGTCAATACCTACCAAACTTAGGTCAATAGCTAGCAAGTTTAGGTCAATAGCAATAATTTTTTTTGCAATAGCAACTCTGTTCAATTTGTTTCCAGTTTTTGTTTTAACAACAGTTTGGACAAGTTTATAATTTTGAGATGTTTGGTGGATCTAATTTTTTTGAGGATGTTTGAGATTTGGCAAGTAAAATTGAGAATCAATGTGATAGCTTACAAATTTTGTCAATCAACACATCCTAAGGAATAAAAGGTATGATTTCTCTATAGGCTTACCTCCCCTCCAAAGGGTTCTAATCGAATTTGTAGAGGGAACAATTAGGATATGTCAAGGAATTGTATCATCTTGACACTCCAAGCAAAAGAATCCATTCCCTCAATGCTTTATTGCCTCAACTATAGGTCTGACATGGTAAGTAACTTCTAGGAACAGTGCTATTCCCATGCACTACGTTGAAGGACGTTTTGAAAAATTGGACAGGCTTCTAAAACAAGGTATTTAGTGACAATTGTGAACATCGAGATGTATAGATCAAATGTAAGCCACTTAAGACTTTAGTCATTCCTGCCCAACCCATATGTTTGGACGAGGATGAGGCACAATATGTTATTCCCACCATAGATTGAAGCTACTTTCTTTTAGATTTCACAACCTTTATATAGTTTGTTGGTAAACATGCTTGCTTAAGATTTGCTTGTATGAGTTATCCATTGTGAGATGTGTCTCATTAGCAGGCCCTTATCCTAAAAATTGGGTGAACACAAAAAACACAAAAGCCCAAAGTATTTCTCATCACCCAAGATCATCAAAAGATGCAGGGGGAGAGGATACACACTTGGCTCACCAATCATGGTGAACACAATATACAATTCATTGGAGTTTCTTTTTAAGTCCCAAAATTTGAAATGTGTGAAGATATCAATTCAATTTTTAAGTACATCAATTTCAAATTGTTTTAGACTTCAAGTAGGATATAGCAATGTGCAAATCAAAATTGATTTGTTCAATTTTATAACACCAAAAGAATTTTTTCTAATCATGTTGTTCATCTTAAAGGGTCAACAAATGAAACTACGTTTGCTTTTAACAATGTCAAAATGAAAAACATTCAATTTTTAGGGACACTAATTGAAATGTGTGAGTTGCCTTGTTCAATTCTTAAGCACCAAAACAAAATATGAAGATTGCCTTTTTCATTTTTAAAAGCACCAAAGTGAAATATGAAAGTTGCCCTGTTCAATTTTAAACACCAATTGAAATGTGAAAGTTGCCTTATTCAATTTTAAGCACCAATTAAAATGTGAAAGTTGCCTTGCTCAATTTTAAACACCAATTGAAATGTGAAAGTTGTGGGTCCAATTAACTGAAATGTGAAAGTTGCCTTATTCAAATTTAAACACCAATTGAAATGTGTCTTAACTAAGAAAGCTTTTTAAAATTTAAATAGCCTTGGATCATTTTCCAACTCTGTAATCAAACTATTAGTCATTCTCATAAAAAATGTGCCATATTCCTGCAAGGGTTGTACCAACAATGTTAGAAAATTCCCAAACACACCAAATAGTCAAACATTAGCGTTAGGCAACTGATTAAGCATCAAAACCCTACAACCTAGACCAAATTACAATGTAAGTTAACTTTAGATGCACCAATGGAATTTAAATTAACTACAAAAAAAAAAAACCACCTACATCATTACAAAGATTATGAAATTCTACCCCATTTAAAAAAAAAGCACTGAAAAATACTTTTGTATGACCAAGATATGGTCATTTGAAGATAGGGTATAAAATTCCTAATTGCCAGACAATAGCGACCCTGTTTACAACAATAGCAACTCTTTTCTTAACAATAGTGACCTTGTTTAAGTTAATAGTGCCCCCATAAATGTCAGTTCAAATACCTTTGTTCAGAAACCTACAACATAAATTGCCAGACAATAGCGATCATGTTTACAACAATAGCAACTCTTTTCTTAACAATAGCGACCCTATTTAGGTTAATAGCAACCCAGCTTAGGTCAATAGTGCCCTTATAAATGTCAATAGCAATAAAGTTTAGGTCAATAGCAAACCTATTTAGGTAAACGGCGACCCAGATTTGGTCAATAGCAACAAAATAGAAGAGGTAAACGCATTCAGGTTTGTAGTGTGTTGTACCCCAATTTAAATTTTTTGCTACACTTAGGCATTTTGAAGAACTGAGTAAAAGTCTTGTCAAAACAGTAAAAAAAGGTCAAAATTGGGGATTGCATGCCTTGAATGAGGGGTTGACAAAATCTAACAATCTGAGTCTACTCAAAGCGACCAAATCTACAAAACCCAAATCTTAGTTTTCATCCCTACTTTTTAGGAAAACTGTTATTTTTAGAAACTTTCTAAAAATAATAAATTTTGCTGGGTTTCTTTTGAAATGAATACTGGCAAATTTTTCTAAAAATATAAAGTTTGCCCGTTAGGGTTCAAATTGATTATGATTGGCTCAAAATACTTCCTCATTAGGCTGGTGCAGTCAGAATCGCAAAACGATCAGTTTTGCCCTAGTGGGTCTATTCTGCTTTTTCAATTTCAGAAAGCATTTTGGGAGCTCCAAAGTCATCAATGGAGGCTAGTCAGTTGCCAGGTGTCAAATTCAACATTCAAGAAATGAATAGAAGATGAGATGATGAACATGCACGAAGAACGAAGGAGGAAGTTGAAAATTGCAAGATTTTGACTAAAACTACCAACTATGGGCACCCCAGGAGGAGATAGGCGCCCAACTTTTTAGGGCATCAGATGGTGGAATTAGGGTTTGTGTTTCCAAGCAAAGTTCAGATTCTTCCCAGCTCTGTAGTGAGTCTGGTAGCATCATCATCGGATCAACTAGTCACCCAGAATTCAAGATCAAATAGGGAGGTTTCAACCAAAAGACAGAAGGAAAACCATGAAATTCACTAAAAAAATTCTAAGTCTAGGCGCCCCAGGTGCCCAAGGGCGCCCAGTCTTTTCAGAGGTCAAATTCAGTAGTTAGGGTTTGCAAATGAGCTCAATCTCTTCAGGATTTAGTCAACTTTGCAATGGATGTCTTCGTTAGATCGTCAGACTTGTCAATCACCAGAAAATCTAGATCGAACAGGTGATGTGACATGAAGGTTCAAGTTTGAAGAGTGAAAACTTAGAAAAAAATGGCTAAGTATGGAGAATTTGGGCACCCCAAAAGGGAAAAGGCACCCAAGTTTTTAAGGGCCTAAATATATGAATTTGTAGATAACGCCTCCAACATGACTTCCTCATAATTGATCAAGCTTTCTAATGAGATCATCAGCATGTTGATTGGAGTTGACAGTCATCATATGTCGAAGGTAGAACTGAGGGAAAAACACAAGCAAAATCATAGAAGTCAAAAGCAAAGGAAAAAAAAATCAAAAAATATTCTAACTCTGGTGAAGTTGGGTGCCCCAGCTAGCCAAGGGCGCCCAAGCTTTTGAACCCTCAAATGCAACTTTCAGAAGATAGCACTCCTAGAAGACCCCCCTCAAAATCTTCTCAGCTCCACAACGAGTCTAGCCATCAATCCATCTGAGCTCCGGATCATCCGAAATGACAAGATCATCTGAAGGAGAGGAGTTGATGAAGAAACCTGAAAAATATGAAAATGGTTTAAGTCTGGTTGAGATGGGCACCCCTGGAGAGAATAGGCGCCCAAGATTTTGAAGCCTAAAATGATGGATTTTGCAGTTGCAACCCCCAACATCATCTTGTCTGATTTAGTTAAGCTATCCAATGAAGCAGTCAGCCAGTCAATCCAATCAATCTAACTCCTGGAATCGAGAATTCTTCAGAAGATCAAAGAGACATGGAGAAAATGAAGAGAACTTGAAGAATGGAAAATTGGCCAACACTGAGGAAGTTGGGCACCTCAAAAGGAGAAGTATGCCCATGATTTTGAAGGACAAAATGAAGTTTTTACCCGGAGGTGCCTCCAAAATGATCTTGTCAGATTCGATCAAGCTCTGCAATGAATCATTCAACTCGTTCATTAGATCAATCTGGAAGCCGAGAATCAAATTCAAACTGAGGTTTCAAAGTTGAGAAAAAGTTGAAAACTTTAAAAAATGACTAAGTTTGGAGAAAGTTGGCGCCTCCAGCCAAGAAGGGTGCCCAAAATGGCATGCCTTAGCTAATTTTCAAAATTTCAATATGAAGAAAAATGTCCAAATTCAATGAACAAAGAGGTTTTAGGGTTTGCATGGATAAAAGCAAAAGAAAGCAGAGTTATCTCAAGCCTAAAATCTATTTAAGATGCCTTTGCCATTCAATTTTCATCATTCTTTGCAGGTGGCATCCAAGGGAGAAGAGGAGCGACAACTTTGAGGATTTTCTTTCATGATTCAAGACTTCAACTTGCTGATTTTTCAAAAATTCTTCATCAATTTTTCAGACCAGCAACATAAGACCTTCATTTTTCATGCTTTTTTATATCCAGAACATCAATTTTTTGAAGAAGGTCAAGATTTTCAATTTTCAACAATCTAGGTCTTCTTAGCTCATCATTCTGAGGAAATTTTGAAGAAATTTCTCAAGTTGCAACAATTTCTTTGTCCTTGCATGTCAGAGAAATCATCAAAATTCTCAAGATTTGATCATCTAGGTCCTCTTAAAAACATTCTTCTAAAGAAAACTCAAATCACTACTTTTTTCAGGAAAATTTCAAATTCTAGGGTTTTGCTGCTTTTTCAATCAACCCTCAGTATTTTTCAGATTTGATCAACTGGGTTCATTTTAGATGTGTTTCTAAACAAAACCCAGATGTCATCTTTTTTTGTGAAGAATTGAAGAAATTGGGGTTTACTACTTTTTAGTCTACACACAAAATTTTCAAAAATGGACGATCTGGGTCTTCTTGTAACGAAATTCTGAACAAAACCCATATCTCAAAAAAAATTCAAAAAATTTGTCCATTTGAAGAAGAAAAACCAGCATTCTAAAAATAGAAAGTTGCCCAAAACTTGTCTGAACATAGGAAAGTTTATAGTCATTCTTCAAGGTTTTCATAATGGAATACACTCCAAATGATTTCAAGACCAAGTTAGTACTATATCATGACTTCATGAAAACAACTAAGACTGACTTGCATCACATCAAGCCGGTGTTCGACTTACGTGCTTTAGAGAACACATGTAACACTGGAATAAAAAACCTAGGGCATTCTGGACTTCTCGCAGCATCATCCATTCCTATTTTAGTGTAGAATTTGGAATTTGTAATTGCTTGCATCAAGCATTACAATCCAACAACTCAGGAGATTTAGGTAGTAGATGGAAGATTGATCTATAGTTTGAAACCCAACATGATTGAGAAATGCTTCTCAATTCCCCCTTGGCTTGAGAGTGTGACTATTTCTAAAGGAGAATGTGAAAGGATATGGGACATGCATAAGGACAAATATAGTAAGAATATTGCACAAAAGTGGATGAAAGAAAAACAATAGACTCTGTCGAAGAACATCGGGCAAGGGGAATTCAAAGATGAAATTGCTATCACCTTGCTTGACAGGGTCACTAGACTAGAAGATGCTACAAAGTTTCAACCCTGAATGTTCTATGTTGTACCTCACATCATGAAGAAGACTAAGTTCTATGATTGGGCAACCTTAATCAGTGACAACCTCCATCAACAAATAACAAAATACTTCCAAATTCATGAATTCCACATGGTCTGCTACCTAGTTTACCTAGTGGCCTTCCAAGGCCAATTCAAAGGGTTGAACACTGAGGGATCCTTGAACGTACAACATGTCTACAACAACTACCCTCAGTTGGAGTTCATGAAGTCATTACACCATTACAAGAGGGTGAATGAGGCTTTCCTAATGCACACAGTGTGAGACCTGGATAATGAGTTGCACGTCTGTATTTCATCAACTGCCAGGGCAACAATAGTAGAGTGGGAAAATTGGTTTATATAGTTTCCTACATTCACCTACCTTAGAGTCTATAGCTTCTCCAGTGCTCCACTTATGCTGCCAAGGTACCCATCAAATGAAGTTGTTTTCATGGAATTCCTAAGGCAAGCACATGATGTCCACACAGTATTGAGGAATAGAAAGAAACCCGCCCTCAGTTTTCTTTTGGGGATGGGAATCTATACATGCAGATCAACAACAAATGCTAAGTCCATGGGTGATGAGTTGGCAACCCTTGGTCTCAAGTCATACAATGAGAGATGATCATTTGACCCTCATGGTGTCTTCACTGCCTGACTTGAGAAGAACTACGCTCATTTGCCTGCCCTTGAAGATTTTTGGGCTAACTGTAGAGATGAGTTTGAGGTGCGAAGGCATAGTTATAGTAGGCTCACTCTTCATCAGATGAAAGACTGCCTATCAGAAGATATTGCGGGATTATCAAATGATGATGGAGATGTACTTCTCCCAATGTACACTTGAAAATGAATTGAAGAGAAGCCTCATCCACAATTCAATTGAGCTAACAAAGAGTTCCTCTCAGTTGAAGAAAGGACAAGACAAGTCCTCGAGCACAACAAGGTTTTCCTAGTCCTCAAGAGGAAGAAATCCACTCCAGCAGTAGAGCCACCAAGGGGACAATTATCACTTCCCTCTTCTTCTAGAGCACAATCAAAAGGGAAAAGTATAAGTCAATCTCAAGGTGGTGTAAAGGGAAGTAGGTTGACTAAAAATGTAAAAAGAAGGTTGGACTTCTCAAACATAATCATACAGGAGCAGCCAACAGCTAAAGCAGAAGCTCTTCCAGTAGAGTTCGTACCTCCGAAGGAAGCAACAAACGAACCTTTGACACATGATTCCCCACCATTGCTAAGGTCTTAACCAATTCATATTGATATAGAGGATGAAGAAGATGAAGAAGTTACAATTGAACCTCCCAAAGAAGTTAGTAGAGATACTACCATATCTTGGCTTGAGAGCTCCTTGGGAAGGAAGAGAAGAAGACCTTCATATCAGTTGAATTTTGATGATCTTGACAACATCTATCAGGAGGAATCTAAGAAGAAAGCAAAGAAGCAAGTTCGTTTTGAGAGAAATCCTGATGGTGAGATGATCATGGAGAGTGCTACACCTCCTGAAGATAAAAATAGAGATGAAGTGGATGTAGATGACTTCGTGATGGTGAAGGAAAATCTTGGAAAAAGCACCAAACATGCGAAGGTTAGTTTGTTCAAAGTTGCATCTGAAAGCCTTCAAGAAAGAGTGCTCAAAGATGGAGAAGACAAGGCAACCCTCAAGGCTGAAATATGACAACTCAGACTTTACATTTATAACCTTGTCCATGGCACTTCACAGGCTACTTAGTTGCTGCCCCAGGTTCTAGAGACAGTAGTTGATCATCATTAGTTGAGATAGATGGTAATATGTGGGAAACAAACTCAAAAATGGATTGAGGGATTTATCATCAGAGGAAAAGAAGTCCTTGCACGGATGTTTCAATTAAGGAATAACGCTCGTGACTTACGTCAAGGCCTTCAAGGATTTGAACAATCAATGGCAGAGGTAAAGCTTAGGCATGAAATCATCATTGTAGATTTAGATATAGCTTATGGCTCAATAGTTTCCAGAGAACACAAGAGGCAAATCCTTGCATGGAAAGAGCATCACAACTTCAAGGCGAAAACCCATGAGAGGGTAGTTGAGGAGTTTGTTGCATACAGGCAAAGGGTGGTTGAAGCTTTTTTGTTCATAAATAAGTTTATTACAGAGATCCCTGTTCAGTGTCATCATGATGATGGTTCCTATGTCAGACTTGATGAAGTGAAAGCCTAGTTTCAGAGTGTTGTCCATGGCAGTGATGGCGGCATGAGTCAGATTTCCATGATGTCGGCAAAGTTTGAGAAAGCAGCCAATGAGTCTGAAGATTTCCTGAGATCGATTATAGATGGAGAGGATATCTTAGAAAAGCAAAACTTTTATATTGATAGTATTAATGCACATGACAGAGATAGTTTCTAACTTTTTAGCGGATGTGATTGAGATTTAAAGCAACTTTCTTCCAAAAACTTTCTTTCTATTCTTGGAACAATTCTTATCTAATATTTGAAGAAGAGAAAGAAGATAAAATGCAATAGTTGGCACTTCCTATTTTTCCTACTTTCTTAGGTGGTTAGATGTTATCTTCTTCTAGTTTTAGAAATAAAGCTTGCTTTTTGAGCAAATATTAGTTGTAAAAGCAAGGAGATTTTAGGGTTCCCTACTCCTCTGCTTGGCTATAAATAAGAGCAACCTTGCTCATTTATTTTCAACCATGCTTGTGATAACAAACGCTGAGCCTATTAGTGTCTTCTATTGTTATTCAGTGTTGTTCAATTGTGCTTATTATAGCAAATTGTTGAGCCTCTTTAGCTAGCAAGTTGTTGTTGTAGTTGTTGCTCTCTTTGTGTAAGAACAAGATTGCAAGTCTCTTTTAGCTGCAAGTACTTGTTCCATGCATGTGTTTAGTGTAATCTTTGTTCAAGAAATTTGATAAATAAAGTCTTGAGCCTCTTTTGCCTTGATATAATGTCTTAAGTTTCCATTTATTGCATTATGCTTATATTATCTTTAATTTGAGCTTGCATTGAAAGTAAGTAGATGTATGTTGGAAGGAAAGTTTATCTAAGTATTTTATCAGAGAATCAAACTTTGTTCATTTCTATTTCTCTTGCTCTGCATTTACTTGAGAAAATAGAAACGTCATTAGTGTAGGTTAGTCGTAGTTGAAATTCCTTAAACAAAAAATCTCAGCTACAACGCTTGAGTTTTATAAACCTTGTGCTTTTAGCCAATCAAAAAGATAGGAAACTTAGTTTTAATTTACTTTCTTGAACACCATCAACAAGAGGGAGCTTCCCCTCCTAATTTGAAGAGTAGTTTTACTGTGCATAGTTGTCTGTTTCTAATTCGCATTCTAGAGGTGCGAATTTAAATGCCAACATAGTGAAAACATTCTATTTTAGCAAAATCGATTCTTCAGAAAGGCGTACATGACTGAGAACCTGCAACTTCTTATCAAACTCAAAGAAGACATTAAAGTTAAGGACCTAGGTCCCATTGATCGTGCCAAAATGGCATAAGGGGGGGATAAAGCAATAGGAAACAAGCAATGGATTAAACTAAATCAATTCAAAAGAAGATATAATTGCAACCATACTCATGAAATGAAGCTCTAAAATAACGAAATTAAATAATGTAATCCTAGAAGATAACATAAATTGAATTCAAAAACCTTAAAAGCTATACCATCCCATGTTGGAGTTGTGTTTTTATTGATGTTTGGATGTCGGGTTGCTCGATTCAATACAAAGCCTCCATTGTTGTTGTTGCAAAAGATTTGATTTGTGTTGATAATTGTAAACTAGAATGTGATAATAACTCTTAATATGCTCAAGAGATAATTGCTCAGTGCTTCGCTATATAAATTCTAGATGATTTGTGAGAAGGTAGAGGATTCTTTTATAAATTTTATCTTCTAAGATGAACGATCAAGATTCAGCTGAACAAGATCCTAATCAATGGTTGAGAACCGTTGAGAGGAAATAGATTGCTCAGTTAGCTCCTCTGATTGATCTAATTAAGGATGTTAATTGCACAATCAGAGGATAAAGATTGCATAATCTATGTGATTGAAGAAATCAATTTGAGAAGTTAGCGGGATTGAAGAATCAGGTTGAGTGGTTAGTGGGATTGAAGAATAGATGAGTTAGTCAACTATTTAGAGTGAGTAATCAATGGTTGTGATTTGTTCAATTACAAAAGGGATAAATATAATTAATTAATATTTTTGAGTTGAACGTGCAAGTCATGTTTGACTTTAACAAATAAAGTTGTATTTGTTTGTTGACTATGTTGAATAATGTTGAATAATTAATTTAATTATTCAGATTTAGAAAGGGGAAGTGGATTTAATTAAATTATTAAGTGATAACAATTTAATTGATTTAGATGAATAGGATATATTAGTGACATAATTAAATAGCTTGCGTTAATTTAATTAATCAGGAGGAATAAAAGATAGATTAATGATAATATAGTGAATTAATGAAATAATTAAAGATTATTCAATTAATAGAGGAAAATAGGGTTTTTTTATGTAAATGATGTGTAATGTAGTGATATTAATGATAATGATGCCGATAAATGGAAAAATGTCATTGAGGATGTGTGATATGTGTTAGGATCATTTTTTGCATGTCTACAAAATTATTTGGAAATTTTGAAAGTTTTGAATGAAAATGGATGATTTTAAATGTTTTAAAAAGGTGGAACTTCATGAAATATGATAATTGATGTTGTGGGAAAGTTTCATTGCATTTGGAAAAGTTGTGTTTTTTCATTGATTTTCTTGCCATACTTGTTGGAGGGTGTGGTGGGTGTTTTGGAATGTTTTGATGAAGTTATACTTCATGAAATGTGATATTATACATTATGGGAAAGTGTTTTTGAAATTTGGAAATGTTATATTTTATGCATTGTTTTGTGCCACACTTTTTGGGAAGTGTGAAGAGCATAAGAATAAGATACTAGAGAGGGTTATGGGAGTGGCTCCCATATGTCCCTAACACAAAGTGAAAAGTAGGCTTTTCATGGGTGGGGAGTCATTTAATTAATTAATGAAATACATGTAATTAATTAAGATAATGGATGCCCCTCTCATGCCTTGAGTGCTAGTACAAACTAATGATGTTTGGGAAGACATGCTAGCTCAGGGATTTTGGGTCTTGTAAGATCAAGTATCCTTGTTTATATGAGAGGAGTACTATGTTTCACAGGTGCCATAATTTTGTGCATCGTGATGACACTCCCTAACTAGCTCTCTATCACCTTACCTTAGTGTCTCGTGTGTGTGTGATCTGCCATTGGTGAATTGTCACAATGACGATCCTTGTGATACACTTGTAGTGAGTTATTCCATGGTTATGCCCTGGGTGATTTTCCCAAGGAAGATTCTTTGTGTGGAATTGGTGAGTTGGCCCAATGTGGATTTGTGATGTGACATTGGTGAGTGCCCAATGTGGTTTGCGTTATGCCATTGTGATTGTACCATGTGATGATTGCATTTGATCCATCTTGTGTTTGGATGAGTGTTTATATCATTTTTATGGAGTGTTTTCATAGTGTATGGTGTGTGTGTAAGCCTTATCCCCATTTATTTGGAGTGAGTGTTGTGTTTGTGGACCATGTGACTATCTCCTAGCATGGTGGGAGTGGATTATTTGATTCCACGAGGTTGGGTGGTGTGGTAACCATCGTTGGGACCTTGGGTTTGTGGATGGAGAAATGACATGACATCATGTAATTTAAAGTTCAATTCATGCATATAT
>VDFB02341089.1:0-39761 GCA_007258455.2 Sequoia sempervirens | reverse complement strand
ATTGAAAATGATTCAAGTAGGAATGAGAATGAAGAGACGTTCAAAGATTCTATGTTAAAAGATGTAGAGCAAGATGCAGAAAGTGCCCCCATCAGAGACTTATCGTTACCCATTTACGAAGCTTTCCATTCAAAGGATGAAGTTGCCATGAGTGAGATCTCCTCAGAACAAGTCCCAGAGATGATTCAACAAGTCACTTTAGAAGAAGAATGTGGAGAAGTCCATAAGAAAGAAGATTGGGTTCAAACTAGGTATTCCCAGCCGACGCGCTTGGAAGAGAAAAGAGATGAAACTCTGGGAAGTTTCACCATACATCAAAGGGTCATGAACGGATGGATCGACAAATCATGGTTGGACCCTGGTCAAAATTCTGAGATCCTGGGAGATGATGCATTTAAGTTACGAACAAGAACAGGAGGGGATATCCCATTGCCGGGTAATGGGAGATTCCTCAAGCATTATTTCCAACCCTAGGTTCTCTCCGAGAGCCTACTTTGTAACATAATTAGATTAGGTTTGCTTTCCCGTTTGCTTTCCTGTTGCTTTCTGTTTGTTCCGTTTTGGTTTTGGTTTGTTGCCCTTTGGGTTTTTGGTTTGGCGTTCCCGTCCCTTGAGTTGTCCGCTCAAGTGGTTTTGGTTTGGGAATGGGCAAGGATTTTAGGGTTTTCCCATTGCGAGTGAGGTGATGACGTTTTAACTTTTCACAACGTGGTTCTTTCCACTGGAATTTGCATAAATTTTTGAAAAGAATTAAGATTGTTTTCCTCTTGTCCTCATCTAGTTAGAGATTGAACTCGTCTCGGGAGATTAACCCGCTATTGTGTCTTAACACATGAGTCTAAAGACCTTAAAAAAAATCTTACCTATCTTCATTCTGAGTCATTTTGGTTTCTTGGGAAAGGTCTTGGCAGGTGAAAATTGTACATCTTGCTTCAGCGCCACTACAATTCTCAGACCCATTGGAGGCTTCATTGCCTGCCAGCCTATTGAGGAATTGACGGAGAAATCAAATGATGGAAAAGAAAATATGCTTAAAAGAAAAAAATCTGAAAGAGAAAAAGAAAAATAAGAAAATGAAAATGAAAGAGATATTATGAAATATTGGTTTTGGGAACATACGAGTAACTCCACCGGGGCTATGGACGCCCGGCCGGCAGTGGAGCAATATTCGTGAGAATTGTAGCGACAACCTCGTCGGGGCTATAGACGCCTGACTGGCAGCGAGGCAATGTCCCGGATGCTTTTGAAGTTAAGATATTTATATAACCTGCTACGACCTATTCCGGAAGTCGATATGGTTTAGAGATGGAATGAATGCACACACTCACAGGGTTTTAGATGAAAGTGTTTTGATCCAATATCGGATTCTTCTCCCCTTTTGAGTAAGTGTCCTTTCTGTATGATGGTTTGAGGAAGACTAATCTGAGCTCAATTCTTAAAGTGTTTTTCAACACTTTCCCGTGGGGATGCCAGATGTTGTGACCTTTTTCACACATCGCCCCATCCAAAATGGGGACCCCTAATTTTTGCTCCATTCTGGTCGTTTTGGCTTTGGTTTTTGGTCTCTCTCTCTGTCTGTCTCTTTTCTATGGTTCGCTTTCGAGGGACGTTCCCGTCTGTGAGTTTAAGCATAAAATTGACCAAGTCTAAAATTAGGGTTTCATCGTTTCTGGTCAGTCCAAGGTCAAGTAGAGTCAGTAAATTGAAAATTGAACTTAACGTTGTTGTCAGCAGACATCCAGCAGGCCTTCAGCAAAATTTCAACAGATTCCGAGGTACTTACTATTTTTAGTAAGTGTGAAATTCAGGCGATTCGTCAACATTTTTGAGATTCCGACAGTCACACCGCATTCAGAGTATATCAGACTGCTTGCATGCCAAATTTGAGCTTAAAACAGACGAATTTACTATTTTAGCAACCGGGCCTCTGGAAAGCAATAATTTCGTGGCGCGATGCAAAGTTTTTCTTGCATGTCCGTGATATCTTCCGGGTTTTTCAAGACCTTCGCTAACGATGTAACATGCAAAGTGAGATGACAACTTTAATTCAGCCTTCCGAGGCTATTTTAGGGTTTGCATGTCGAGGTTTCTTTTGCATGTCAGGTGATTCCTGATGGGTTTTTCGAGAGCTTCGCGATGGTATGACATGCAAATGAAGATTCTCACTCAGTAAGGAACTTGCTATTTTTAGCAGGTGTGTAACGTTGTACCGGCCACCCGCTAGCCAGACTAATGCAGCTGATCAAAGTAGTTGTTGCGTTAAACGGTGAGCAAACAGAGTTCATTTGGGATGCATGCAAAACGAATTAGGGTTTGTACGAGCCTAAAAAATAGGCATCAAAAAAGTCAAAATCTTCAAAATCCGATGTAAAACCACTTCCACGACGTCAGTTTCAAAGCATTCACCGTGAAATTTCAAGTCAATCTGAGTACCCTACTATTTATAGTAAGTCAATTTGGAAACATGCTAAAAATAATAAATCAACTGCATGCGTCGATGCCGGCAGTAAGGTCACGTGGTGAGGAGCGCCTCATTCAAATTTCATTCAAATCGGAGCTGTGGAGGTACCAGAAACGAGAGGTTACTATAAATAGCAAAACACTTCTCAAAATGTGCTATTTTTAGTAAGTCAGCTCAAAATGGCAATGTCAACAGGCTAACCAGGTCATGAAGGTCCAGTGGTCAAAATTTCAGGGCAATCTGAGCTTTCGAAGTTTGAGAATCAGAGGATTTACTATAAATAGCAGAGGCATGAACGCTAGCAGAAGAAGGTAAAAATGTCTAAGTCTGGAACTTCATCCAGAAGACATGGCAAAATGCGCCAGCTAGTGAGGAGGCATAAAAAAATTTCTAAGTATGAGGTATATCCTTCACACAGGGCAAAATGCGCCCAAGATGCAAAAAGTCCAAGAAAAGTCAAAGAGGTTCATCCTTCAACCATGCTAAAATGCGCCCACCTTGAAAGAGTTATAGCAAAAATTTTCTAAGTGTTGGAAGCATCCTCCATCACCCTTCATTTGCGCCCATCCTCCATCAAGTGGGAAATACGCCCAACAGCAAGCTGGTCAAAGGAAGTCAAAAGTTTTTGTCCTCCTCTATGCCCCGCTAAAATGCCCCAAATGTATGCATGTGAGGACAAAGGAACTAAGGTGAAGAGTCACCTGTGGGCTGCTGTAAGGAGTTTATCCACTAGTCTTGTCTAAATGCCTCAAAGAAGGAATAAGTCAATGCAGTCAAAGGTTTTTGTCCTCCTCTATGTGCAAAATGCGCCCAAAATGGGCCATGTAAAGACAAAATGGAAGTTGAAAAGTCATAAGGAAAGGCGTTTGAAAGTTCATCCACCTCCATAGGAAGAATGCGCCAAGTTTTATCCTTCACAAGGCATCAAATGCGCCCAAAAGCTGCATGTGAAGACAAACGTGTAGAAGCTGGTCAAAGAGTCAAAGGCGTTGGAAGAAATCTCATCCTCCAGCACATGCAAAATGCGCTCATCCTCCACTATGCCTCAAATGCGCCCATGTTTGAAGTGTAAGTGGTAAATAAAAGTGGTGAATAAGGTGAAAATGTTACCTAAACGTGGTGAAAGGTGGTAAAAGCTTGGGCGTTATCCTCCTTCATGGCCAAAATGCGCCCAAGGTGGTGGGCCTTAGATAATTTTGCTAGGCGTGATTTCTCCAAGAGTGTTGGACGCCTAAGGTGATGTGTAGTGGAAAATATTTGAAGAGGTTGAGAATAAGATGTCAAGTGTTGTGCGCCTAGAGTAATAAAATGTTAAAAAAAAAAAAAATTTTGCTAAGGCGTGGTGAAGTGATGTGTGTTGGAAAGATGATGGAAATAAATTGTTAAGGCGTAGTTTTAAAATTCTTCTAAGTATGCTAGGCGCCTAAAATGATTTCAGAATTTCTCTAAGGCGTGGGAATATTTTCCTAAGTGTGGAGTGAAATGCAAGTGGCAAGTAAAGATAAAATGTGCAAGGCGTGCCGAGAATGTAAAATTTCTTCTGAATGAAGCAAAATAAAAAATTTCTCCACCACGGGCAGAGTGATTGAATAAAATTTTCTAAGGGAAAATTTTCGAGATGATTCAAGAAAATTTCTAAGGCACAAAATATTTTCTCTCTTGGAGAAAAATGCCTAAGTCTGGAGAGGTGGTGAAGTGTTAGAAAAATTTTCCTGAAGCGTGAACGGAGTCGCCTGGGGTGAAGTCAGAAAATGCCAGCTATACAGAATTGTTAAAATTTTTCCAAGTCAGAGCAAAATTCTTAGAGGGGATCAAAGAACGAGAATAAATTTGAAAGAATATTTTCTAAGGTTCAAAATTCAAGGAAATTAAATGAACCCGTTCGTTGGGGACCCATGGGTTCGATGCGTTCTGGAGAAAATTTTCTTCTGGGTATCGAAGATTATCGATGAGGAGTTGATTTTAAGGTCTTCCACAGTTTGTCGAGGATTCTGGGATGAAGATTTCAAGCGGGCACCAGGTTGATGAATTTCCTAAAGGAAAGTTGAAAATTTCCTAAGGCAAAAATGAAGAAAAAGTGGTTTTCAAGGTAAAATTCTCCAGACGATGAGTTTGAAAGGATCTGCCTAGGTGAATTTGCTTCAGTCCTCTGTGAAGATAGTTTACTTAAGCCAAAAATGAATAAAATCAAGGTTGTCCGGGCTCCAGCAAGTGAAATGAGTTTCTCAAAGATGATACGCCCTTAAGGAAGATGGATTGAAAAATTGGCTAAGGCATGAACTTGAACACAAAGTTGGCGATGAACGCTTGGAGATCAAAGCATGAAGATCAGGTAAGTGAGTTAAGTTCATATCATGAAGTATTCTAATACCCCTCTCCTTGCTTGTTTTGCAGGAGAAATGTTGAGGCCAAGCGTTGATGACTTGAAGTGGAAGCACGATGAAGATGAGTTTCAATCTCGAAGGAGGAAAATTTGCAAGAAAATGGCTAAGTGTTGGGACTTAGTATAACCTTCATGACGTAAGATGAAAACCTCCTCAAGTGGAAGAAATCAAATGAACAACGCCAAGAAAAGAAAGATCGGCGGAACAAGCAGAACGTGCCGCCTACAAATGGAATCTTCTAGAAGGATGATGGTGGACATTATGGCGCATTTATTACCCCACTCTCTCCTCGCGGGCGTTTTAGGCAATATTATTTAGGGTCGTAGGTGGCACGACTCGCCACTCTATTGATTGTAACCCTAGCCGCTCTTTTGGGACTTGGCTAGCTATATAAAGGGGGAGTCCCCCTCATTTGTAATTCATTAGAGTAGAGGCGTTAGAATCAGAGTAGACATTGAGAGAGCATTAGAGCTAGATAGTGTAGCATTGTAGAGCATTTTGCATCATTTGGAGAAGAGAGAAAGTTTTCCCTTTGAAAACTTTTGAGGAGATTGTTGTGTAACACATTTTATGATAATAGATCTTTTCATTGATGATGGAATTCGTCTTGTCATGAAATGCTAGCAAGGTTTCTTCTTCCTTTCGTATCCAAGTAGCTTAAATTCATGCAAGTAGCATACTTTGGTGTGTGGGATAAGTTTTATCGAGATAGTTTCGCTTTATTCCATACCACTAGCGGCTTGTTGATGGTGCCCGCCTTTGTGTGGTCGACCGGATTATTATCTTGAGTTTAACTAAGCCAGGATTTATATGCTTATAAGGCTGCCAGATGGTGTATGCATGTTAAGTCATAATTTGAACATCTTTTGCTATTTCTGAAGATTGCACCGATTTTGCTGAGGCTGTCCGACGGAGGCTAGGTGAAATCCAGTTGAAGTCTATTGAAACGAAGCTCCACATATCCTGCATTTAGAGTAGCACATAAACTTCTTAGGCCCTACACCCTTTAAATTCAGTTCATTTCAGGTTAGAATTAGGAAACTTGCGCTCACCTGCCAAATCATTTGAATCACATCGAAAAGCCCTTAGTTCATCAAGCTTGTTGTTAGTCACGTAACAATTGTGTAAGTCCCCTTGAAATACCAGCAAATCACATCGAGCCAAACTGAGCCTATTCGCACTTAAAGAACCTTGGAGTTGAACGCACGAACTTTCTGGCAATCTTAGCGTGCGGAATACTTTGATCAAGAGAGAATAGGGAAGCCATTGGCAACTTTATTCTGTGTTGGTGCGGTCTCAAAAACCACGTCAACAGAATTGGCGCTAGAAGGAGGGCGATGCGAATAACAGCGACAACATACAGTTGTGTTGAAGTAGAAAGGGTTTGAAGTACACAAAGAGGTTCTGTTGGAGAAAGTTATCATAAGTCAAGATGGTGTTCTCTCAGAGTTGAACAAGCAACTACATCCTGGATCGTATCAGTTCGTTTTCGCCAGACAAGTTGAAGAGGATCTTGAGGTCTACGCCCAGTTCATATAAAGATTTTGTGGAGTTAGAGCTACCTACGAGATCAAGGAAGAAGAAAGAAGTTCATTCAAGTAAGGAAGCTAAGTCAAGTGAAGAAGTCGGTTCAAGTGAAGAGGTTCAAGGAGAAACAAGTGGAGAAGAAATTTCAAGTTTGTTTAGAACTCCACCTAGTGCTTCGAGGTTTGCTCAGCCGAAACAAGTTCAAGCTGTTGTTCAACAGCCAGCCCAAGTTATTGTGTACCAAAGGCGACAACCAGTTCAAGCAATGGCTCAACCAGGAGGTCAACCAGGAGGTCAGCAAGGAGGTCAACCCGCTCCAAACGGTGCTACATGGTTGGTTACTAACCCATCTCCGCTAGAGTTTCAAGACTACCATGAGATGCCAAAGAATCCTGAAAATTTTTGTCCTAAGTTCATTGCCAATGATGTTAACTACACGGCCGAGGACCATATCAAGATGTTTGAAGGTCACCTACGCAATAGGCAGATTGGATATGCAGACGTGGCTTGCCGCCTATTCCCATATTCTTTGGGAGAAGAGGCTCATTTTTGGTTCATTCACCTACCAGTGGGGTCTATAAGGACATGGGAGCAGATGAAGGAGGCCTTCATCGGAAAGTTTGGTATACCAGCCACCCCTGTAGAGCTTTATCGTCAATTTGCAGAAGTGAGAAGACAAGACAAAGAGCCCATTCATGCATTCAACAATAGATTCCAAAAGGCCCTCAATAGGTTACGCACTCCTTATGTCATTGATGACGCTCGAGAAAGCTACTATTCAGCACTTGATCCTTTGACTGCAATGTTCGTAAGATCTCACCCCACTCCAGCAAATATAAATCAAGCTTACGCTAAAGCTGTTGAAGTAAGTCAAGGTTTAGGACAGAATATAACTGGGCCCGTACTCTACACCGGCCTGGCTACAACAAACAATCAAATGCCAATGTTCGGCTCAACATGGAATCAACAAGTTCCGGCATTAAATGCGATCCCACAGCCAGCTTATCAAGTTCAAGCACCATCAAGTCAGTTAGTTCTCCATCCTGGGATGCCTTTGTCCCAGACGCAAGTCCCACAGCCTGTTTATCTCCAAAACACAGTGCCACCAGTGAAAACTTCAGAGGAGAAAGATGAAATGAAAGATTTGATAGAACAAGTGAAGAGGCTGTCAGCTGAGATGACTCACCTCAAGAATCAAAATAATCAGACACAAGCTATGCCACGAAATTATCAGGCACACCAAGGTGCTAACCGAGGATATCAGCATAATCCTCAGAGTCATCAGGATACCCATCAAGGATACAATCATGAAAACAATTATGGGTATAGAAATAATAATCAAAGATTTCAGAGGTCTTGGAATACTGGGCCCAACAATGGAGGTGTCCCATCACCGTTGGACAATCCGCCACCTCCCGAAAATCGTCCTGCAGATAGAATTTATATGGCTGAAACTGCCTCGTCAGGATGGTGTAGGTTACATAACACGAACCAGCATTCTGAGCTTCAGTGCCATGAATTCCAAGTCGTGGCTGGTATTCTCAAGGGTGAAGCAAGTAATACAGGGGCCTCAGAGAACCCTCCAATTACGGGATATGAATTAGTCCCAGCACCCAGATATGATCAGGCATTGATAATAGAAGATTGCAATTTCCCACCTGAATTTCAGAGTTACACGCCCCCACCAGTTAATCACCAATTTCCATCAGCTTCAGCAAACGCTCCCGTGGGGATGCCAGAGTTTCAAATGCCATCAGAAGTTCATGCCACATATGTTTCACCAGAAGAGTCTCTTTATAGAGATGGTTATATCTTTCCGCCTCTCAACAACAGCGTCTTGGTAGAAGGAAGTAGGGAGGTACAAGCTTTTCAAACCACTAGAGGTGAAGCTCCTAAAGTGTATCAAAGGAATTATCATCAGAAAGAGCCACTTACATCATCAATACCTCCTAATAATTTTACAACTCCGCCACATCCCAACGCAAGCAATAACCCAGGTTTACCTAGAGATTCTCCAGAGTACAGACGACAGAATGCAATGCAAGGCGGAGGTGGACAACAAGTTATTCAGCAGCCAGTTCACCAAGTTGAGCAAAGACAAAAGGAAAGTCTTCCTAGAGAGGACGTGAAAAGACTTGGCTCTTATGTGTTAGAAGAGTTCAAAAGGATGAAGGTTAGTCTTCCTCTACATGAGTTAATGAAGATTTCAGAGGTCAGAGATACAATTCTGAGAAGTGTGTATGAAACGCCCATTGCGAGGAGTACTTCCCAAGAAATATCTAGTCCATCAAGGAATCCTCCTGTGAACACACAGTCTCGTCCTGTGCAGAGTGCAAATATGGTAGAAGAAGTGCCTCACGCTCCATTTGACACATGGGAAGCTCCACAACAACCTCAAAATTTCGTAGGTATGATACAAGGTTCTTCAAGCGTTCCTGAAAAGTCGTGGATTGAAGATAAAAAGAAACGGTTCAATATTCCTGTGGAGCAAAAGAAAAAACAAGAGCAAACGCAAAATCCAAGACAGGTTGTTCAAGACAATCAAGCTTCAATGGACAAAAAGGATGAAAAGAAGAATGCTTCAGTAGATGAAAGGAAGAAGCCAGTGGTATTTTATCAGGGGAGGGGTGAGCCAGCCCCATTTCTGGTTTCAGTCAGAATTTTTGGGAAGTTATTGCATAACTGTCTGATTGATTCCGGTGCATCAAGTAATGTCATGCCTTTAAAGGTATGTCAGGCGTTGGGTATAATTCCGCTCAAAACCAACAAGAAGGTGACTCAGCTGGATAAGACGGAAGTTCCAGTTGTAGGGGAATTAAATGGTATTCATATGCAGCTAGCGGCGGATCCCAGAATTCAGAGTCGCATCGACATATCAGTTGTGGATATACCGGATGGTTATGGCATGCTATTGAGCAGAGATTGGTCCAGAAAATTGAATGGATACATTGCGACTGACTTCTCCCACATGTGGTTGCCTTGGAAGGGAGTTCCGAATCAGATAAAGATCGAAAGTACACCACGGCTCAAATTAATGATTACAGAATGTGGTGAAAATAGTGATGTTTTATTCATGGAAACTGATTTGGGTACGTACAAGCCTGTTAAGAAAGAAGTCCTCACACTGCAAAGCCCGGAGGGAGAGAGGTTTTCAGGGGATACCCCTGCCTTCACCGAAGTGTTGATTGAAAATGATTCAAGTAGGAATGAGAATGAAGAGACGTTCAAAGATTCTATGTTAAAAGATGTAGAGCAAGATGCAGAAAGTGCCCCCATCAGAGACTTATCGTTACCCATTTACGAAGCTTTCTATTCAGAGAACACAAGTGCCATGGGTAAGACCTCCTCAAAACAAGTCCCGGAGATGATTCAACAAGTCACTTTAGAAGAAGAATGTGGAGAAGTCCATAAGAAAGAAGATTGGGTTCAAACTAGGTATTCCCAGCCGACGCGCTTGGAAGAGAAAAGAGATGAAACTCTGGGAAGTTTCACCATACATCAAAGGGTCATGAACGGATGGATCGACAAATCATGGTTGGACCCTGGTCAAAATTCTGAGATCCTGGGAGATGATGCATTTAAGTTACGAACAAGAACAGGAGGGGATATCCCATTGCCGGGTAATGGGAGATTCCTCAAGCATTATTTCCAACCCTAGGTTCTCTCCGAGAGCCTACTTTGTAACATAATTAGATTAGGTTTGCTTTCCCGTTTGCTTTCCTGTTGCTTTCTGTTTGTTCCGTTTTGGTTTTGGTTTGTTGCCCTTTGGGTTTTTGGTTTGGCGTTCCCGTCCCTTGAGTTGTCCGCTCAAGTGGTTTTGGTTTGGGAATGGGCAAGGATTTTAGGGTTTTCCCATTGCGAGTGAGGTGATGACGTTTTAACTTTTCACAACGTGGTTCTTTCCACTGGAATTTGCATAAATTTTTGAAAAGAATTAAGATTGTTTTCCTCTTGTCCTCATCTAGTTAGAGATTGAACTCGTCTCGGGAGATTAACCCGCTATTGTGTCTTAACACATGAGTCTAAAGACCTTAAAAAAAATCTTACCTATCTTCATTCTGAGTCATTTTGGTTTCTTGGGAAAGGTCTTGGCAGGTGAAAATTGTACATCTTGCTTCAGCGCCACTACAATTCTCAGACCCATTGGAGGCTTCATTGCCTGCCAGCCTATTGAGGAATTGACGGAGAAATCAAATGATGGAAAAGAAAATATGCTTAAAAGAAAAAAATCTGAAAGAGAAAAAGAAAAATAAGAAAATGAAAATGAAAGAGATATTATGAAATATTGGTTTTGGGAACATACGAGTAACTCCACCGGGGCTATGGACGCCCGGCCGGCAGTGGAGCAATATTCGTGAGAATTGTAGCGACAACCTCGTCGGGGCTATAGACGCCTGACTGGCAGCGAGGCAATGTCCCGGATGCTTTTGAAGTTAAGATATTTATATAACCTGCTACGACCTATTCCGGAAGTCGATATGGTTTAGAGATGGAATGAATGCACACACTCACAGGGTTTTAGATGAAAGTGTTTTGATCCAATATCGGATTCTTCTCCCCTTTTGAGTAAGTGTCCTTTCTGTATGATGGTTTGAGGAAGACTAATCTGAGCTCAATTCTTAAAGTGTTTTTCAACACTTTCCCGTGGGGATGCCAGATGTTGTGACCTTTTTCACACATCGCCCCATCCAAAATGGGGACCCCTAATTTTTGCTCCATTCTGGTCGTTTTGGCTTTGGTTTTTGGTCTCTCTCTCTGTCTGTCTCTTTTCTATGGTTCGCTTTCGAGGGACGTTCCCGTCTGTGAGTTTAAGCATAAAATTGACCAAGTCTAAAATTAGGGTTTCATCGTTTCTGGTCAGTCCAAGGTCAAGTAGAGTCAGTAAATTGAAAATTGAACTTAACGTTGTTGTCAGCAGACATCCAGCAGGCCTTCAGCAAAATTTCAACAGATTCCGAGGTACTTACTATTTTTAGTAAGTGTGAAATTCAGGCGATTCGTCAACATTTTTGAGATTCCGACAGTACACCGCATTCAGAGTATATCAGACTGCTTGCATGCCAAATTTGAGCGAAAACAGACGACTTACTATTTTTAGCAGTCCGGCTTCCGGAGCAAATTTCAGGGTGCAGATGCAAAGTTTTTCTTTGCATGTCTGCATATTCCTTCTGGGTTTTTCAAGACCTTCGCAACGATGTAACATGCAAAGTGAGATGACAACTTTCAGAATTCAGCCTTCCGAGGCTATTTTTAGGGTTTGTATGTCGAGGTTTCTTTTGCATGTCGTGATTCCTGATGGGTTTTTCGAGAGCTTCGCGATGGTGTGACATGCAAATGAAGATTCTCACTCAGTAAGGAACTTGCTATTTTTAGCAGGTGTGTCCCGGCAGCCGCCACCCAGCAGTTCAGATTCACGAGCTGATCGCAGTGTTGCAGAAACGAGAGCAAACAGAGTTCATTTGGGATGCATGCAAAGCGAATTAGGGTTTCCAGCTTCGGAGCCTAAAAATAGGCATCAAAAGTCAAAATCTTCAAAATCCGATGTAAACCACGACGATCAGCGTTCTTCAGGCTATCTGCTGGTGAAATTTCAAGTCAATCGGAGCACTTACTATTTATAGTAAGTCAATTTGGAAACATGCTAAAAATAGTAAATCAGCTGCATGCGTCGATCCCGGCAGTAAGGTCACGTGGTGAGGAGCGCCTCATTCAAATTTCATTCAAATCGGAGCTGTGGAGGTACCAGAAACGAGAGGTTACTATAAATAGCAAAACACTTCTTAAAATGTGCTATTTTTAGTAAGTCAGCTCAAAATGGCAATGTCAACAGGCTAACCAGGTCATGAAGGTCCAGTGGTCAAAATTTCAGGGCAATCTGAGCTTTCGAAGTTTGAGAATCAGAGGATTTACTATAAATAGCAGAGGCATGAACGCTAGCAGAAGAAGGTAAAAATGTCTAAGTCTGGAACTTCATCCAGAAGACATGGCAAAATGCGCCAGCTAGTGAGGAGGCATAAAAAAATTTCTAAGTATGAGGTATATCCTTCACACAGGGCAAAATGCGCCCAAGATGCAAAAAGTCCAAGAAAAGTCAAAGAGGTTCATCCTTCAACCATGCTAAAATGCGCCCACTTTGAAAGAGTTATAGCAAAAATTTTCTAAGTGTTGGAAGCATCCTCCATCACCCTTCATTTGCGCCCATCCTCCATCAAGTGGGAAATGCGCCCAACAGCAAGCTGGTCAAAGGAAGTCAAAAGTTTTTGTTCTCCTCTATGCCTCAAATGCGCCCAAATGTATGCATGTGAGGACAAAGGAACGGAAGGTGAAGAGTCACCCAGGGGGCGTTGTAAGGAGTTTATCCACTAGCCTTGTCTAAATGCGCCCAAAGAAGGAATAAGTCAATGCAGTCAAAGGTTTTTGTCCTCCTCTATGTGCAAAATGCGCCCAAAATGGGCCATGTAAAGACAAAATGGAAGTTGAAAAGTCATAAGGAAAGGCGTTTGAAAGTTCATCCACCTCCATAGGAAGAATGCGCCAAGTTTTATCCTTCACAAGGCATCAAATGCGCCCAAAAGCTGCATGTGAAGACAAACGTGTAGAAGCTGGTCAAAGAGTCAAAGGCGTTGGAAGAAATCTCATCCTCCAGCACATGCAAAATGCGCTCATCCTCCACTATGCCTCAAATGCGCCCATGTTTGAAGTGTAAGTGGTAAATAAAAGTGGTGAATAAGGTGAAAATGTTACCTAAACGTGGTGAAAGGTGGTAAAAGCTTGGGCGTTATCCTCCTTCATGGCCAAAATGCGCCCAAGGTGGTGGGCCTTAGATAATTTTGCTAGGCGTGATTTCTCCAAGAGTGTTGGACGCCTAAGGTGATGTGTAGTGGAAAATATTTGAAGAGGTTGAGAATAAGATGTCAAGTGTTGTGCGCCTAGAGTAATAAAATGTTAAAAAAAAAAAATTTTTTGCTAAGGCGTGGTGAAGTGATGTGTGTTGGAAAGATGATGGAAATAAATTGTTAAGGCGTAGTTTTAAAATTCTTCTAAGTATGCTAGGCGCCTAAAATGATTTCAGAATTTCTCTAAGGCGTGGGAATATTTTCCTAAGTGTGGAGTGAAATGCAAGTGGCAAGTAAAGATAAAATGTGCAAGGCGTGCCGAGAATGTAAAATTTCTTCTGAATGAAGCAAAATAAAAATTTCTCCACCACGGGCAGAGTGATTGAGGAGTGAATAAAATTTTCTAAGGGAAAATTTTCGAGATGATTCAAGAAAATTTCTAAGGCACAAAATATTTTCTCTCTTGGAGAAAAAATGCCTAAGTCTGGAGAGGTGGTGAAGTGTTAGAAAAATTTTCCTGAAGCGTGAACGGAGTCGCCTGGGGTGAAGTCAGAAAATGCCAGCTATACAGAATTGTTAAAATTTTTCCAAGTCAGAGCAAAATTCTCAGAGGGGATCGAAGAACGAGAATAAATTTGAAAGAATATTTTCTAAGGTTCAAAATTCAAGGAAATTAAATGAACCCGTTCGTTGGGGACCCATGGGTTCGATGCGTTCTGGAGAAAATTTTCTTCTGGGTATCGAAGATTATCGATGAGGAGTTGATTTTAAGGTCTTCCACAGTTTGTCGAGGATTCTGGGATGAAGATTTCAAGCGGGCACCAGGTTGATGAATTTCCTAAAGTAAAGTTGAAAATTTCCTAAGGCAAAAATGAAGAAAAAGTGGTTTTCAAGGTAAAATTCTCCAGACGATGAGTTTGAAAGGATCTGCCTAGGTGAATTTGCTTCAGTCCTCTGTGAAGATAGTTTACTTAAGCCAAAAATGAATAAAATCAAGGTTGTCCGGGCTCCAGCAAGTGAAATGAGTTTCTCAAAGATGATACGCCCTTAAGGAAGATGGATTGAAAAATTGGCTAAGGCATGAACTTGAACACAAAGTTGGCGATGAACGCTTGGAGATCAAAGCATGAAGATCAGGTAAGTGAGTTAAGTTCATATCATGAAGTATTCTAATACCCCTCTCCTTGCTTGTTTTGCAGGAGAAATGTTGAGGCCAAGCGTTGATGACTTGAAGTGGAAGCACGATGAAGATGAGTTTCAATCTCGAAGGAGGAAAATTTGCAAGAAAATGGCTAAGTGTTGGGACTTAGTATAACTCGAAGTGACGAAGATGAAAACCCTCAAGTGGAAGAAATCAAAGAACAACGCCAAGAAAGAAGATCGAGAACAGTGTGAACGCGTCTACAAATGGAATCTTCTAGAAGGATGATGGTGGACATTATGGCGCATTTATTACCCTACCTCCCTCTGCATGCTTTTAGGGCAATATTATTTAGGGCTGAGGTGGCACGATTCTGGCCACTCTATTGATTGTAACCCTAGCCGTCTTTTTGGACTTGGCTAGCTATAAAAGGGGGAGTCCCCCTCATTTGTAATCTCATTAGAGTAGAGGCGTTAGAATTAGAGTAGACATTGAGAGAGCATTAGAGCTAGATAGTGTAGCATTGTAGAGCATTTTTGCATCATTTGGAGAAGAAAGAAAGTTTTCCCTTTGAAAACTTTTGAGGAGATTGTTGTGTAACACATTTTATGATAATAGATCTTTTCATTGATGATGGAATTCGTCTTGTCATGAAATGCTAGCAAGGTTTCTTCTTGCTTTCGTATCCAAGTAGATTAAATTCATGCAAGTAGCATACTTTGCATGTTTTATTGAGATAGCTTCGCTTTATTCCATACCACTAGCGCTTCTTCTGTTGATGATAAGTTCGCCTTGTGTGGTCGAATCGACATTATCTTGAGTTTAACTTCAAGCCAGGATTTATAGCGCTGCTGTGATGGTGCATAAGCAAATCATAATTTGAACATCTTTTGCTATTTCCCTTGAAGATTGCACCGCATTTTATCGAGGCTGTCCTGACGAGGCTAGGTGAACTCGCTGAAGTCTATCAAAATGAAGCTCCACATATCCCGTGATTTAGAATAATAGAACATAAACTTCTTAGGCCCTACACCCTTTTAAATTCAGCCATTTCCTGCTAGAATTAGGAAACTTGCGCCACTCCGCCAAATCATTTGAATCACATCAAAGCCCTTAGTTCATCAGTTTGTTGTTAGTCGCTTAACAATTGTGTAAGTCCCTTGAACATACCGCTAATATCACATCGAGCCAAATCGAGCTCTATTCGCGACTCAAGGAACTCTGAGTTGGAACGCACGAACTTTCTGGCAATCTTAGCGTGCGGAATACTTTGATCAAGAGAGAATAGGGAAGCCATTGGCAACTTTATTCTGTGTTGGTGCGGTCTCAAAAACCACGTCAACAGGTAGCAGGAGCATTAGTCAACCCAAATGGCATGACTAGAAACTCGAAGTGGCCATAGTGGCACCTAAATGTTGTCTTCTCAACATCAGATCCTCTCATCCGAATCTGGTAGTAGCCCGATCTCAAATCGATCTTTGAAAAGAACTTGGCTCCATGTAGCTCATCAATGAGCTCATCTATCCTCGGAATGGGGTATCGATTTTTGACGGTGCTTTGATTCAAAGCACGATAGTCTACACACATGCGGATGGTACCATCCTTCTTCTTCACAAGAACAACTGCTGAAGCGAAGGGACTCTTGCTTGGAAGAATGAACCCCATCTCCAAGAGTTCCTGAATGTTTTTCTCAATCTCGTCCTTCTGCTTCTTAGGGTACCGATATGGAGTTGTAATAACTGGTTTAGCTCCTTCTTTGAGCTCTATGACATGCTCCAAACCTCGTTCAAAAGGTGTTCCAGGAGGTAAATCAGCAAACACCTTGCTCTTCTTTGTGAGTAAAGACTGAATATCAGGAGGATAGTCTCTCTTTGTTTCAACCGGACTAGCAGGAAGGATCATACATTCTGCTGCCCACTCAACTTGATCGTGATGAATCAGCCTTGCCATTCTCTTGAATGATACAATCCAAGGACCCCCATTGGACATTCCTCTTAGTACTACCTTCTTCCCATCGGATTGAAACTTGAGCTCCATGGTTTGCAAATTTAGAGAAATCTCTCCAAGTGAACATAGCCATTGAATGCCTAGAACGACATCCGTATCTCCAATGTTGACTACATAGAAGTCATCCTTGACTTCATAGTTTCCCAATTGCATAGTCATGTTTGAGATCTTCTTGGTGCATGAGATGTAAAACCCATCAGCAACCATAACCTTGAAGCCTTCAAACTCTTCTATTTGCAGCCCCTTCTTTGCCACCACAACTTCATCAATGAAGTTATGCGTTGCTCCGGTGTCAATCAAAGCAACTATTTGCTGCCCCTTAATCATCCCTCGAACTTTGAAGGATTCATTCTTTTGAAAGCTCGAAAGTTGAGCCAAAGTACCTCCACTTTCCTTTTCATCTTTGGACTCTTCTAGAGCTCTTTCCACTTCACTGTCATCAAAATCAGACTGCTGGTCTGAAAAATCAGAATTACTTTCTCCAGCTGAATAGTATTCAATTTGATGAAATTTGACTCCTTTTGGGTAAATATGGTCTTGGGACCATTTTTCTCTACACCAGAAACATAACCCTTTCTTCTGAGTTCGTTAAGTGTCTCTGGATCCAATCTTGTGACATGAGGTTTATGCTGTTTGAACTCCTTATGCTGAGGTCTTTTTCCTTTATCCCTTTTGTGAAATGATGGCTTGGGTTGAAACTTTGCTTTAGGAGCAGCCCATTCCATGTTTCTTGCTTTCTTCATTGCCTCCTGTAGGGAGGGTGCATCAAAAGCTTTAATCCAACCCTTGAGTGGCTCCATCAATCCTTCACTGAATAGGATCACCAAACGCCTCTCAGTGATTCCTGTGACCATGACTGAAAGTCTCTGAAACTCAGCTATGTAGGCATCAACTGTGCCATATTGCCTAAGCTGTGCCAATTCTTTGAAATGCACTTCAAGATCTTTTTTCTCAAATCTCTCTATGAGCCTATTGGTGAACTCATCATAGGTAGTGATAGACCGATGAGCCAAAGTGACTAGGCCATGGTACCACCACTCGTGCGCCACCCCATCTAGGTGTAGCGTAGCGAACTTAATCGCCTCCTCTTCCGCCATGGGTCTAAGAGCTAAATAGTTGTCTAACTTCTGTATCCAGGCTCTAGCCAAACTGTTGTCACTCCCATAAAAATGTGGAAGCGTAACCTTGTTGATAGCTTGATGCAAATCCCCATGTACTGCTGTTCTCCTTTGTTCGTAATGTCTTCCTTGTCCTCTATTCTTCCTTTTATGATCCATAAAATCATTGTAAGACATATCTATCTTAATTTCATCAGGTAGAGAATCATACTCAGCACGGCCGAGTCTCAGCTGTTCAACAAATGAAGTATTTTCTTCTGGATCAGGTTGAGAGTTTACCGGTGCCAAGAAGGTGGGTTTGAATGGCCTAGAAGAAATGTATGTGTTGTTTGAAGCAGGATGAGCAGCATGTCCATTATGCTGGTTGGTGGCACTGTGTTCTCCCCTATGTCCTGGGTTGCTCTGTGGAGTTGGGTTCTGACCCACTTTCCCCATCATGAGAGATACCATATCCATTAAGGCATCCATCTTCCTTTCGAATCTCTTCCCCGGACTCATCAATCTTTCTCTTCCCTTCCCACTATCCTCTCTGTTACCACCAAATGTCCTCTCATTATCCCCCATTTCTTCTCCCGGAGAAGATTCCCAATTTGCTCTTAATACCTCTGAAGCTGTCTAACCTTCCGGGGCCTAATGCCACTGAAACTGACTAGTAGCCTTCTTGTAATCCCTTGCTAAGTATCTTTGTTCTCTGTCACTCATAGAAGGTTTGTTTCACAGGATGGCAGGATGCGTGGCTCTGATACCACTGAAATATACCGAGTCATTTTTTTCAATTTTTCAATTACAATGAGCAAAGCAATACACAATCGTTAGAGTTAGCACTTAAACCAAACGATGCGGAATTCAACTCTAACCAAGAATGTACACCAGGATCCTGAGTTGGGCAAGGTGTGATCATATGGTCAGAGGATCTCAATGCAATGTTGATAAAGGAACTCTAACCAAGAATGCGCCAGATGACGACGAGCATATGGTCAAAGGGTCTTAATGCAATGCTGATACAAAGAACTCTAACCAAGAATGCGCCAGATGACAACGAGCATATGGTCAAAGGGTCTTAATGCAATGTTGATACAAAGAACTCTAACCAAGAATGTGTCGGAGAACGACGAGCATGTGGTCAGAGGATCCCTACCAACTATTATGCTGAAGTAACTCGACGTCAAGAATGTGCTTTCCAACCCGAGATGGAATTGGAGCTACCATATGACGGAGATGCTAAGTATTACAATGCAATAAAGAGAAGACACAAGATTGCTGACAGTACTACTGCTCAGCTTACAATAATTAGAGATTTGCCTACCAAATACATAGAATAAGAAAGTCTAACCATGCTGCAATTTAGTATAATGTCTCCTAAATGATCACAAAGACTTTCAACCAAACCCAACTCAAATGATAGACTTTAAGCAAACTAATATGACTGATCAGCAACTTGAGATACAAAACCAGCAACATAAAACCCTACAAAAATGCTCATATCTCACTCATCTCTCAACCAAATGACCTCAAATCTGATGCAATGCACTCCTAAGGCAAGGGCGACCAAGTTACATACCAAAGACCACACTTAAACCCACGTATTTATTTAACACGCTTCCCAATGCACTTCAAAGAGGGACGCCCTGGCAAGAAGGGCGAATTTCTTTTATAAAATCAGATTCTTCATAATAAAATCTGCAAATTGGTACAAAGGGGCGCCCAGCATAGACAAAAGGAAATATGCAATACCCAGAATGAATATTTTTATTTTCTGAATTATGAATGAAACTATAGATTCAGCCCTGTTATCAACAACTCCAGAAAATGACATAAAATGCAATAAACTGAACTACAAGCAAGACTCAAGCTACAATGCAAACCTTACTACAAAATCCCTCAACAATAAGCAAACTTCTCCACTAGGTGCTATCTCTCAAGCACGAAGTTGAGCCAAGGCTAGGAGGCATTCATTCCTCGAAGCAATCCAGCACCATTTCGGCAACATAACATTACTCAAGATATCGGATACCCAAATGAAGACCCAAGACGTCCTTTTATAATTTGTGAAGACCCCTCCAGAAGCTTCCAGAAACCCTAATTCTTTTCCCTCCAAGAAAAGGCGTCACTTTCTTCAAGGCTTCATTTTTGACTTTAATGAAATTCATCTCTTCAAGATAAGCGTCCAACTTAAAACTTCAATTTTGACCTTAATAAATATAAAGAGATGCTAAGTATTACAATGCAATAAAGAGAAGACGCAAGATTGCTGACAGTACTACTGCTCAACTTACAATAATTAGAGATTTGCTTGCCAAATACATAGAATAAGAAAGTCTAACCAAGCTGCAATTTAGTATAATGTCTCCTCAATGATCACAAAGACTTTCAACCCAAACCCAACTCAAATGATAGACTTTAAGCAAACTGATATGACTGATCAGCAACTTGAGATACAGAACCAGCAACATAAAACCCTACAAAAATGCTCATATCTCACTCATCTCTCAACCAAATGACCTCAAATCTGATGCAATGCACTCCTAAGACAAGGGCGACCAAGTTACATACCAAAGACCACACTTAAACCCACGTATTTATTTAACACGCTTCCCAATGCACTTCAAAGAGGGGCGGCCTGGCAAGAAGGGCGAATTTCTTTTATAAAATCAGATTCTTCATAATAAAATCTGCAAATTGGTACAAAGGGGCGCCTAGCATAGACAAAAGGAAATATGCAATACCCAGAATGAATATATTTTTATTTTCTGAATTATGAATGAAACTACAGATTCAGCCCTGTTATCAACAACTCCAGAAAATGACATAAAATGCAATAAACTGAACTACAAGCAAGACTCAAGCTACAATGCAAACCTTACTACAAAATCCCTCAACAATAAGCAAACTTCTCCGCTAGGTGCTATCTCTCAAGCACGAAGTTGAGCCAAGGCTAGGAGGCATTCATTCCTCGAAGCAGTCCAGCACCATTTCGGCAGCATAACATTACTCAAGATATCAGATACCCAAATGAAGACCCAAGACGTCCTTTTATAATTTGTGAAGACCCCTCCAGAAGCTTCCAGAAACCCTAATTCTTTTCCCTCCAAGAAAAGCCGTCACTTTCTTCAAGGCTTCATTTTTTACTTTAATGAAATTCATCTCTTCAAGATAGGCGTCCAACTTAAAACTTCAATTTTAACCTTAATAAATATAACATTACCTCAATGAGGCGCCACCCCTTAAAGACCACCTTTTTAATACAACATTAAGTTATGAGACTAGGCCAAGGGGGTATTATAACATTAAAATATAACATTTTTAAAAGAAATGAACTTATCTCTCCAAAAATGCATCCAAGGCCAAAATCGAACAAACCAACTGAGTCGACTGAAGAGGAAAGCCAACTGTGCCGAGAACGACAGGACCACTGCCAGAAATAGAATTTACTAAAAATAGTAAATTCCTGAAGGTGCTCAGAATGCCAAGAAAAACACACCACTGCGAAGCACTCTGAAAACCCAGAAAGAATCCGTCATTCAATCAACCAACCACGAGCAATAGCAATCTCCAAAACACGAAACCCTAATTTCACCTTCCGAGTAGCCTACGGGTCTCCGAAATAGGCCAACGGTCAACTGGAAAGATCATGCTCGAGAAGGGGACATTACATGCTGACCAAGGAGTGTAAACAAATAATCTAACTAACGTTATATATTGGAGGGATGGAGTCATGAGAGACTAAGTTATGGGTGGTGGGGTAGGATCATGAGACATTTAGACTTTGAAATCCTATGGAGCAGAGTATGTGATGCTGCATTACAATGGAAACCTAAATTTTCACCTGGTAAGGTTTCTTCTTCTCCACAAAGAATCAGATGGTATAGAAAATGATTATTTCCTATCAAAAAAAGAATTGCCTGGCTTTGCTTTGTTACATCTATCCTTTGAACCATAAAAAAATTATATGCAAATAACTACACTTCCAACTATCTGCTGCATTCAAATTTCACAATTATCAATGCTGTATTCTTAAAAAAGAGCTGATACAATTTCTGCAGTGATGCTATGTGCTCCAAAACAGGTGGACGAAACATGCTTCCCACTTCATTAGAAAAAACAAAGAGTATTACTCTGTTTACAAATATATACATACTTGCAGCGTTGCCTGTGGTGGATGAAATGTGACCAACAAGGCACCTTTCTACGAACTTGCCATTCTTTATCCCACATAGTTTTGGTGTAGAGAGATGAATTAAGAGATGTGAGAGTCCATAAATTGTCAAAATAAACTCCCACCTTCTCTGCTATGGTAGAACAATTGACAATATAGATTCCCATCTCCTTTACCTGGAAAATTAACTTGTTAAACTTATTATCCTTGATATACAACTATATTGCAAGATATATCAATGACCTTTCTTGTCATGAAGCATCTACAAATATTGAGAATCATGAACAAAATCTCAATGCCATTTATATGGGGAAAAATGCAGAAAAGAAAAGGAAACTAACCAGCCAAATCACATATATAGTCAGAAGTTCAGAGCAGCTTGACAATATTCACCTGTACAATCTTACTAGGATAAAGACATTTAAACTAAGTACGGATGTGCTTAATGTGATAGGTGTAAAATGGTATGCTCAAAGATCACAATAAGCCCATCACCAAGGCCACATTAAGCTGTATTTTCGAAGTTAATTTAATCAATGAGCAACCATAGTGGTTGAGTCTTATGCAACTTCTAGAATTATAAATGGTTGGTGTTGCATGTATTCAACACATTATTGTAGATATTTTTTTATGCCTTACAGAAGCTAACTAAGAGGTGCATCTGAGCAAAGTGAAGCTCTGATCAGCCAAGTCCTTTATATTTTTACTCATCCCTTTTATATTCGAGTTGTTTAACTAAGCCTCTTGTTCTCATGGCCTAAATTGAGAACTATTTTACTTCTAGAGCTATAGGATACGCATCCAAAAAGAGAATGTTGTTTAAAGCATTTATTCATTAAAAAAATGTTTAAAATTGAGTAAATCAAAAGGCTAAAATCCTAAAAGGTAAAACATTCAAATAAATTTATTCATAAACCTTTGCCACAATCCACTTGCAAGTAGTTTATGTAGTTACTGTAAAAATGACTTTGTAATTTATGTGGTTATCTCTGACTATGTATTATTTACTTGTTGGCTTGTGGGTAGTTGTTAGGAGTCAATTGTCAGTAGTTGTCAACAATTGTGTTCTACTTGGTAACCATCAAGTACTTTAAATAGACTTTTCATGGTTAGAGAAACTAGTCTGATCCTTGGTTGATCATCCTTGGTCTACTTCTTTGTAAGAACATCTTATGAATAAAGTTGTACTTATGTTACCCTATCCAGTATGCATTGCTATTATGTTCATTACTGTAAGTACTAGTCTTATTAGATATAGGAGTAAACACTGGCATTGTTCTCTTAAAGATGTCCAATTAAAAATATTAATGCCCTTAAACCCTAACAAAGGCAAGAAGAGACCGCATTGTGGTCAAGACCAGGAGATCAAATGGTCTCTAAGGTTGGTAGAGAAAAGAGAAAAAAGAAGATGAATACAAGAAGTAGCCAAAAAGACTCCATTAGTGCAAATTCAAACCTAAAGTCCAACTCCAAGCAAAAGTAGAAATCAAAGTCGTAATAGGAGAAAAAACATCAAAATATTCAACCCACTATGAAAAACCATATGAAGGAAGAGTGGGAGGAGATAGCTAGACACAGTTTACAAAATCAAGTTTGACTCAAACTCAACAAACCAAAAAAATTCAACTCAACAAAACCCAACAACTTAAAAAAGTAATTAAATTTCTTTAAAAACACAATTTTTTTGCAAAATTCAATTACTAAATGTACCGAATGAGTCTATAAAACCATGGGAAAGTGCTTTGATGACAAATATTGTACAAAATTGCATCATCATGCAAAAACAATAGCTAGTTGATAACTATTATGAATTTTTAATGATTATCCTTGAAAATAATCATATATTGTATATCTAAGAAAGTTACAAATTACAAGATTTTACAATTTCTTCTTCCCCATTCTAGTGAAATATTAGAGGCAAGAGGGTCTAGTCCTCACACTCAACTGCAACTTCTCACTTGGCCTTGAGGGCTGCATCTATGGCTCCACCCTACTACTAGATGGCAATGACTCCTCTATCACATCAATGTCATCAAATGGCAATCCAATGTCTCTTACTTTGAATAGAGTTCTTGTAGTTAGGGAGAGTAGCCCGATCCTTGGCTGATCATGTCATTTGTAAAAACTTCTTACAAAAAAAAAAAAATTGTTACTTTATCTGGTATGCATTGTTATTAATGTTCATTTTTGTAAGTACTAGTTTTATCAAATATAGGAATAAACACATTACCAGTTATTTGTAACATAATTCTACTAGAATAAAATGAGTTGATAACTATTATGAATTTATAATGATTATCCTTGAAAATAATCATATATTGTATATCTAAGCAAGTTACAAATTACAAGATTTTACAATTTCCTCTTCCCCATTCTGGTGAAATATTGGAGGCAAGAGGGTCTAGTCCTCACACTCAACTGCAACTTCTCACTCGGCCTTGAGGGCTGCATCTATGGCTCCACCCTACTACTAGATGGCGATGAATCCTCTATCACATCAATGTCATCAAATGGCAATCCAATCTCTCTTACTTTGAATAGAATTCTTGTAGTTAGGGAGAGTAGCCCGATCCTTGGCTGATCATGTCATTTGTAAAAACTTCTTACAAAACAAAAAAAATTGTTACTGTATCTGGTATGCATTGTTATTAATGTTCATTTTTGTAAGTACTAGTTTTATCAAATATAGGAATAAACACATTACCAGTTATTTGTAACATAATTCTACTAGAATAAAATGAGCAGAAAACTTCAATAAGAAGGTGTGAACGCTTAGTTGCATTATTCCAATAAAATAAGGAAAGCATACATGGAAAACACACACAATAAACAATGAAAACACAAAATGATAAAAACCTAGCTGATTAGCAAATATGAACAGGCAAAAGCATTAGTACCTGTGTAAGGGATTTCCAATCATTATTGGCTGAACCAATATAGATGTCCTTTTCATCAGAGATCCATACTTTTGCATGGACAATGCCAGATCCCCACCATTCACTCATAAGTAAAGTTCTATTTTGCACATTAGGCCTTCCAGCAGCAAGTTGTGCGGACTCTTCATCATATTCTGGAGCAACTCCTGAGTGCTGAACTATCCTGCTCCAAAAACAAAACAAAACAGAAAAAGATGAGAATAGACACAAATCACAACCTGCTTAAGGTCAGCAACTATTGGAAGTTAACTTTTTTATGACATTATGAGATGCATATCTTTCCCATATTTTGACTTCTACCTCTTTAGCAAGGCAAGAAAAGAGTATCCAAAGTTTCAATAAGCTTAAGGTTTAGCTAAATATTGACATTTATGTCCAAATCATATCTTAGTAAGTTACCATGAATGAACATTTTAATTACTGCCACTTACACATCATCCATAATCTAAGCTACAAGGTTCGCCAAGTATGATGCCCATACCTAGCCTGAGTTCATCTCAGGTTCACCCAGGGCACAACTAGGATACCCACCAAGTACATCTCACATGGCATCAATGGGTTCAAGTCCCACCATATTTAGGGCATATTGGGAGATACTTAGAGGAATTTGAAAGCAAAGGCACCCAAAAAATTTATTAAAAAAACATTTATGTTAAAAAGGCATTTTAATATGCAAAAGTAACCTCAAAATGCAATTTAAACCCCTGAATTGACTTGAAGTCGCTCAAAATCCCCCATTTGATAAACATGACACAAAAACATCTACTAGCATTCCAACTTCCCATTTTTCATTGTTCAAACTTGCTGCTTTTTAAATTTTTTAGTGGTGAAGGATGGCAACGGCATAAAGTGTGTCTACTAAGTGCTATGGGAAACAACAAGCTTGCACCAAGGAGATTTATCAGTCAAAGGTAAGTCTATTTTGAGTTTTTTTTCAAATATTTGTAGATTTTTTCCAAGCTTTCAAGGTTTTTTCAATTAATATTCATTTATTACTTTTAAACATATTGTGGAGGTGTATTCTTCTTCTTCTTGTTGTATTCGGTGCTAAATATCCTTGTGTTTACACTTTCAATTATTTTTTCCTTATAACAAATTTTTTTAAAGAGTGACTGCTACAAGTTCTAGTTCAATGGGCTTCAAATTTGACCAAGCATCACCTCTTTGGCAACATGTTAAGATGACTAAGAAGCTTCCTAGAGGTGGTGGTTTTCTTTGGCATTGTAGTCAATGTTAGAACAAGTATAAGAACTTGTATAGTTGAGTGAAAGCTCACCTATTTGCTATGACCGGCCAAGGAATCAAAGCTTATCTAGGACCAAACAAAAGGGGTTGCCAAAGGAGCAAATTCTCTCATTAGTCAAAGAATAAGAAGTTGATAGTGTGAGTGAGAGAACAAAATTAAGACACAATCTTTTATCCGAGCAAGGATCATGCAAGCCACTTACAAGGGTATCTCGGAATCTCCAATAGTGGCTGCCCCACATTTTTTTTGAGACATCATCTTCCCAAGAAGATAATTACTCTCTTTCCCGCAAAAGAGCCCCATTGGATAAGACATTTCAAAATGAAGGGACATTGCATATCACATTTATGCCAATGAGCTTTCTTTCAACCTAGTGAGATCACCATATTGGTGAGAAATGGTGACAGCAATCAATCAAACACCCTTAAGTTATGCAGGTCCTAAACATAAGATGTGCACCATTTTATTGGCAAAAGAAAAACACTTTGTAGTCACATCGCTCCAAGCAATTAAGGATTCATGGGTTGAAACATGAGCGTCCATTGTTTCTAATGGATGGAAAGATTCTAAAAACCAGCCTTTAATTAATTTAATTGCAATGATCCCTAGAGAGGCAATGCTTTTTAAGGCAGTTGATTGATGTGCAAGTCAAAGATGCAAACTTTATCGCCAAAATCCTTATAGAGGTGATAGAGCTAATGGGTCCTAGAAAATGTCCAAGCCATTACAAACAATGCTAAAAATTGTAGGGCAAATTGGTCGATGAAACATATAGGCACATTTCTTGAACACCATGTGCCATCCACTCTCTCAAATTGGTGATGCAAAAGATTGGCACAAAAATAGAGTGGGCAAAAGAATGTATACCAAGGTGAGAGATTTAGATGTTCGTGACAAACCATCATATGCCACAAGTCATCTTCAAGCCCTTTCCAAGTCAGAGTTCGTTGAAGGTAAGTTTATAATATTTCGATATTTTTTTAAATTACTTTTAAGTTTGCAATAAAATTTTAAATATAAATTTGATTTTTTTTAATTTTAATTTCTTATTTTTCAAACTATATTAGGTTGTTAAGACTCGATTTGCATCACATTTTTGGGCACCACGTACCATCCAGTCTCTCAAATTACTAATGCAACAGATTGGCACAAAGATAGAGTGGGTGAAAGGAATGCACATCGCGGTGAGGAGACTTAGATGTTCATGGCAAAGCAGCATAAGTCACAAGCCATCTTCAAGTTCTTTCCAAGTTGGAGTTGTTGAAGGTAAGTTTATAAAAATTCAATATTTTTAAAAATTACCTTAGGTTTGCAATAAAATTTAAATCATAAATTTATATGGCATCTACTTTTTTTGAATTTTAAATTATTATTTTTTGCACTAATATTAGGTTGTTTAGACTCAATTTGCATAATGCACAATTGTTGTGAGACAACTTATGAAGGTGTGATAGGCATTGGCACCATGATCGTTAGCAACCTTTCTTATGTTTTTTAAATTTTCCTTTTTTTAAATTGCCATCTCTTGCCATCCCCTAAAAGAAAGCCTCCTGTCCTGCCATATAGAAAATGCATCCCCCAATTTCTTGCCATCCCTATCCCAAAAAATTGGTGTAACATAGAATAGCATTTGAAGAATTTATACATATTGTCTGATCTTCTTTTGGTTTGGTTGGTTGTTAAATTTTGACTCGACCTTTCATAGAGATTTGCTAACTACCCTTCTATGAATGCTTTTTCCAATTTGCTTCAATAAGTTACAAAGATGGATCGTATCTATACATGCATGTCCCTTTTTTCTTCTGGTGTATTATTGTTCCTGCTACAACAGTTGGATGAGTTCTAAACGTTAAAGGTACTGGACAAGAGTGTGTATCAGTTCTCACGAACAATATCAGACATTCAAATCAACCTGATATCCACAGTTAGCTAGATATCCACATCTTCACCTGATTTCAGTTACACGAGAAGCAGGAGAATTCCATAATCCTCTCGACTTCCTCATTTTGAACCATTAGCTTATTGAAGTTGCTTATCTCATTCAAGCTAAGGAAGTTCACCCTTGAAACCAGCCTTCCGCAAGTCAACCTAAGGGTGTGCACTAGTAACATAACAACACCAATACAAACTATCCCAACAACCAGTTTTGTGAGATTTGTAAGGTGACCAGTCAAGTGGCAACATATTAAATTGAAGGGATCAAAATAAGGAATTACAATAATCAACACATTAAATTGACCCAACCAGCAAGTTCAAGAAAGCTGTCATGGAGTCGTACATGATGTGTTTCACCTGCCTACATGTAACCCCATCCCCTGCCCCAAAAAGTATTAGGAACAGAGCGCAGTGGAGAATCACCATGAACATGCTCTTACGTGTTACAGTAGAGTATTGTTTGGAGGACTGGTTCTTTGTACACAATATTATAGACAGGAAAAATGCTTTAAGAGTTACCAACAGAGCGGAGTCGAATCACTATGAACATGCTCTTATGTGTTACAGTAGAGTATGTTTTGGAGGACTGGTTTTTTGTACACAATATTATAGAAAGGAAAAATGCTTTAAGCGTTATTATTGCATGGCTGTGACTAGAAAGGGATTCATAATAGTCTCCCTAAACGAAAGGGGTTTATGGTAGGTTCCCTAAACAAAAGGGATTCATTATATGAGGATTTTTTAATCGTAAAATCAATTCCAAGATGTATATTTTATAGGCCTGTTGGGAATTACTATGAACATGCTCTTATGGGTTACAGTATACTTTGGAGACCTGGTTCTTTGTAGACAATTCTATAGAAAGGAAGTGTGTTTTAAGCTTTGTCATTGCATGGCTATGACTAGAAAGGGATTCGTGATAGTCTCCCTACACAAAAGGGGTTCATGATAGTCTCCCTAAACAAAAGGGAGGGATTGATGATATGAGGATATTTGAGTCATAGAAACAATTCCAAGACGTATATTCTTTTGGCCTGTCCGACTTGAGGGATTTGGCATATTTTTAAAGTCTTGTATAAAGGGAATTCTTTTTACATTTTTGAACCACAGAAGAGAAGAGGGGAGGTCGAGCAAGCAAACTGCCTAAACAAAACAGATCCACTTAGTCCTCGTTGGTTAGTGCAGTCAATATTCGAGAAACAAAGGATTCAATTTGAATCAACTTTTTACCGGGCTTAAATTTCGTAAGGCGAAAGTCCTTCACTTAAAACTCTCATTATAGCAGCGAATTTTGCTAGCATGGCTCCCAGCGTTTGGCAAATAAAAATAAAAAACAAAGTGAGCATCTCTGACCTTATGGAAATGTTCCTATCGGCTGCGCTCTGGAGGGATTTGAAGACAGCCAGACCAACGGGTGCCCCGAATCTTTCCAAGTCAGCTGCAGAGTAGCCATAATCCCCAGATTTTGGATTGTTGGGCTGGGCCAGCAGCTCCCAGTACTGCGCTATTATATCCAGTTTCCTGCTGCTGTTGCCAGCAATCCACTGTAACACATCCCCTGCACCATTGCAACTCACAATTGTAGAAAAAGGAATATTGAACAAGAAAATGATTAGATTCTTAACAGTTACAGTCCTACCTGAAGATAGCACTCCAGGTACCCTTTCCAGCTTTGGCATGTCCGTCGGAATGGACTGAACAAGCCATGATTTGCACGTCGCCTCACTCGCAAATGAATATGAAAATGAACATAATAACAGAAGCGCACGTATATACTTCATTCTTGCATGCTCAGCATACATTTCACAATTTTGGGTGTATTTTGAGAAATAATAAAAGATAATTTAGTTGTAGCTTACTACCCATCCCATGGCAGCCATTTTATAGTAATTTGATTTAAACAAAGAATTTGAGTAGTTTTAGAGTAATTCGTTTAAACAAGAATCTGAGTAATTTTATAGTATATGCTTTTTTATTTATTTAATTGTTTCATTCAATTAAAAAAATTGAAGTCAACTATTCAATCATGATATTTTTTTTGAACTTTGAGAATAATTTTAAATTTTAGTTGTAGTTTATCACATCACATGATAAAAGTTATTTTATAATAATTAATTTAAACAATAATTGAAGTCAACTACTCAATTATAGTAGTTTTCTTTTTTGAAACTTTGACAATATCTTTAAATTTTAGTTATATTTTATTATCACATACCATAAATCATTTTATAATATTTGATTTAAACAAGAATTAAAGTCGACTACTCAATCATAATATTTTTCTTTTTTGAAACTTTGACAATATCTTTAAATATTACTATAAACTATTTGATAAAAGATAATTTTTATTTAATTTAATTTCATTATTTTAAAAAATCAATCATAAGATTTTAGCTTTTCTAATGTACAAAACTTATATTATTGTTATGTTTTTTATCATATTATATATGTTTGAAATGACACCAAAAATTATTATTGAAATTAAAAAATTTACTTAAAGTTGTCATCATTTTCTATTATATTTATTGTAGATGACAAATGTTTATGTTATGTTATATGCACACATATTATTCAAATATTAATTCTAGGACTAAAATTTCAACTCTATTAATTATCCATATTATGTTGAAATGATATTAACAATTAATTAAGAGATAGATTTGTATTTGATGGTGGTACTCATAATTAATACATTTTATTTCAACCTTCTTACTACTTACGACATAAGTGGTGTCATTGGTGCCTAGTTTTAGTGTAATCTAGTCTTATAATTTATTGATCTCACTTTTGCATTAGAGAGATTGTAAAGGCCGAGTCTAAAGAACAAGCCCCTCTACCTCTCTACATATGATGGCATGTCCTTGTCCTTTCTCTTTGACATAACTTCCTCCAATTCAAGTATTAAGTTTGGCTACCCCTCATCTTATTTGGGAGTGTTTTTGGCATGTCATTTTTTAATTATAAATTTACATCTCAATTAAATTTGTCCAAATTAAACAAACTATATTTTTACCTTCCAAATATGTTACACATTACTTAATAATTGCATTTTAGCCTAGCATTGACATGTGGATTTCTAGGGTTTAGAACATATTTGTTTAACTTCATTAAATATTCAAATCTAATAAATGGTATAAAAGTACACTAACTTTTAATTAGTAAGAGGTTTCAAAAGAATAATTGTAGGCAAATTTTCAAGCATATTGCAAAAATAGATTTTAACAATTAGCAACAATTGCCATTGTTTCTACTTTCAAACAATTTACAAGTCCTTATGCAACAATTGTTTGATTTTGAGGATTTTATTTTTTTCTCGGTTCATAATTTTATGTGTATCTTGAGGAACAAGGAATAGAAAGGTAGCTTATTCGATTTTAAGAATTTTTTTTATGAATAAGTGTTGTAAAAAATAATATTACAAATATTCACAAACAAAATAAAGTGGATGGATATAAAATCATACACCTAAGTGATGATTTATGAAATTAAGGATTGGTGAATCATCTACAACTTCCTTTGTTCTCAGTCCCTTTATGACTCTATGATGTTCTAATTCTATGATAAAATTGGAAGTGCTATATTGACTTATGCTAGATGCAAGTGTTGGTTTACCGAATTGGGTATAATGTGTAATTGCACTATCATGGTTAATTGATTAAAAGTGATCATATGATTCTATTTTTCTAACAATGCTAATAAGGTATGTGTGGCAAGGTGCGTTGTGTAACAAGTACAAGAAATAGGGAAGGTGAACTAGGTTATGGTGTTAAGGTGTCTTGAAATAATCCAAGTGTATGGGAAGATATTAAGTAATTAATATTTAATTTTAAAATAACTAAATAATAAGTATTGAATAATTATGAATACATATGGTTTTTATTTTATTTATTTTGGTAATTAATTTCTTTTAGAAAAAGAAATAAATTTACTTATACTACTTGTGTGGAAGTTATATATATTATGTGGATTATTATTGGATATCACTTGCATGACTTGCATATCATTGTAATCTTATACCATGGAAATTAATTAAAGTTGTTAGAATGTTAATTTATATCATTTTGTTAGCATTGAAATGTTTATCTTGGTTAATGTTTAAGAAAATTTATGAGTGTATTTTTTAGGTTGTTACATTGGTATCAGAACAAAGGTTCAATTGTTAGGGAACTTGAGCCTACTAGTGAGTTGCAAGAGGAATAGTGTTGCAAAATACTTAAGATATTTTCATAAGTTCTTCTTATGATGAGATTTGGAAGGTAAAATCACTTGGATTTGAAATAAATTTTCAAGCTCAACTTAGCTATTGAGTTTGGAGATTATTTATTAAGGAATAACTAATTTGGAAGAAATTAGTGAGGATAAATTCAAGTGATAAACGGTTGAAAGTGATCATAGAAGAAGGCCTAGGCATAGTATCTATTTTTGTGAGTAGTTAAGTATTTATAACTTTTTGTGAGAATGGAATTACTTATTAAGAGGTTTTTGGATTATCTTTTATAATTTCAAAGAAATACATTAGAGTTCAAGGATGAATTGGTGATTCATTGAGAACTTGAAAATGTTGGGCCTAGTTGGCACATGTGTGTGAAATTTAATTAATGGTTAATATTAATTTAATCTAAGTTAGAAAGGAAAATTCTTAGCCTTGATCTATGTATTATTGTGTGTTACTCTTTTGTGTAAAGCATGGATGGTACTCCATATGATTATGTTTTAAGAATTTCCTTGTAAGGAGTAACTTTGTCTTGTTGTATAATGATTTTAAGTGAATTTCTTGTATGTTTCCATTTACATGTTTTGGCTAAGTTATGCATGATTTTTTCATAGTACATGTGCACTTGGGTGATGAAATATTTTGTGATTTTAAGAAGGAACACTTTTTTATAATGTTAGTTTTATTTATGTCTATTGAGGATATAGCTCATTTTGTTAGTACTAGTTAAGGATTGTGATCATTATATAGGAATTTTCTATGTGATTTTATACTTTATTTGAGCTTCTAGTATAATTCATCTTTGTTAATTAATGAAACTTGTGTAAAGTATGATTCCTTTTGGGAATGTGACATAATTATGGATGGTTGGTTGATTTAAGATCCTTGTGTGATGGTCTTCCTAGTTGAGTCTTATACAATTGATATACAAGTATATATTTGTTGTGAATACTTTAAATGGTGGAAGGTTTATTGAGTTTCTATGAAGTGACATACTTATTATTTTAATAAATTGATTGGTAATCAATAGAGCATTGTTATTATTGTTAGAAATTATGCTTATTATCATTTTTAGGAAAAAAATATTGATTTCAAGTTATTGAAACCTTTTTATTTATCAATCGAATTTAAATTTGATTGGTGATTCCTTGGGAATGTAGTTGACTTTTTGGTCTAGAACTTAATCTTGATTATTTTTGTTTGGTCTTTTCCAAAAGGTATTCAATGAACTAAGATTTGAAGTACTTAATATGTCTTTTAATTGATTTGATAGTTGAATTTTATAAAAAAATTGTAAGAAAAACCATGTTCTTTTGGTTCATGCCTCAAGTTTTACATCACTTTGAACCGCTGATTTTTGGCTCACTTTGCACCTTTCTAGCTCTTCTAGGGTTTTTCACCTAAAAGGAGAGAGGTAGGGCCAAAAATGCAAACTAGTTCATTCAAATTATGTTATGTGCAATATTGTCTAATCTAAATGAAGTAAACTAAATGCAATTAACTGATTTAAATGGATGAAAATGAATGCAAAAGTGAGATTTAAGCTATGTTTGAAAGCACGCTGTGATATGCAAACAATGAAGTAAATGAAGAAATTATGTAGAATAGAAAGAAATAAGATGAATATGAGTGCACCTGGACAAAGTCTAATGAATCTGGAATGTTGTGGATGCTGGTTGAAATCACTAATTTTTCACAGTGGGACTCATTTGCCCAGGGTGGCAAATTAGTCCTCCTCTTGGTGAAAAAGTGTCGGAAACAAGTTTTTGTCTGTCGGGATCCAGAATCTAAGAAAATTTAGATTTTCAGTCCTAAGGTGGGACTCATTCGCCACTAGTGGTGAATCAGTCCTCTTCCAATTTTTTGAAAAATCAAGAAACAACTCTGCAACACCGGATTTGGAAATCACTGAATGTCGAGTTGTCAAAGTCAATTATGCAAGAAACAGAGAAGAACCTTCTCCAAGCTTGAAATAGACTTGAGTTGACTTGAAGCACCTAGTTGAATTGTAAACCAATCTTCAACACCAAAAAGCTTGTTAAATTTGCATACTTAGGTCTGCAAACACACATGCAATAGGGGGAAAATGGTTGAGGGTTAGCAAATAGGGGTTTGCCTTGGTCAAACCCCACTTTTGGTAATCAAACCCTTAATGAAAAAATGAAAGGAAAGAGAATGATAAACTAGCATACAATAGCTATCAACTTACCAAACTCTTGATAATGCAAATCTAAAGTAATGTCAATGGATGCTCCAAAGTGCTTGAATATTGCTTGAATTGATGTTGTAGAATGATTGAATGCTTGAATATGATGTATGAATGTTGGAGAATTATAGGGGGGTGTAAAATGAGGTGAAAATAACATATTTATACACACTTGTGCCTTAGTTAACCGTTCATACCTCATCACAGGCCGACATCAAGTGATTTTGAATAAAAACCCAAAAGGAAATTTTAAAATTTTTTAATTTGGAGCCAAGGGGGACTCATTCGCCACCCATGGTGAATGGGTCCCACCTAGGACTTGAAAATATGTGTTGGGAAATATTTTGTATTTAATGTTGTTTGTCAGGATAATATTCAAAAATACGCTTCATTAAAGCATATGAGGGTATAAAGGGAGCAAATAAAGAATGAGAAAGGGATAAATAGTGACAATGTGCCTAGAAAAGAATGAAATCTTGTTACAAGACTTTACAACACTTCAAATTAGGACTTAATAATGAATAAAAGAGATTTTATAACACTTGGCACACTGATCTTAGTTTTGATAGAATTAATGATTTACTCATTCTAAATTTTTCATGTTCATGTGTACATTATGGATTACCATTGTTTGATATAAATCCTTGATGGTGTAATCACTAGATTGGTTAAATTTTCTCAATTAAAATCTTTGCATTGGTGTTATGCATTTCTAAATGTAAATAAAGTTGAGGATGGCATTAGTCTTATGGGGGAAAGGATGCAACAACCCTCATTCCCAATCCATTTATGATTATATGATGTTATAATTATATGATAAACTCAAAAGTGCTATATTGACTTATGCTAGATGCAAGTGTTGATTAGCCAATTGCGTATAATGTGTAATTGCATTATCATGGTTAATTGGTTAAAAGTGATTCTATAATTATATTTCTCCTAAAAATGTTACTAAGGTATGTGTGGCAAGACGTGTTGTGCAATAGGTATAGGAAATGGGGAAGGTAAACTAGGTCTTGGTGCTAAGTTGTCCTAAAATAATCCAAGTGTATGGGAAGATAATAAGTAATTAATATTTAATTTAAAAATATATATATTATTATATGATTATGAATGCATATATTATTATATTATTTATTTTGGAAATTAATTTATTTTGAAAAAATAAATAAATTTGTGTGTTACTTGAGTGGGAGTTGTATACAATATGTGGATTCTTATTAGATATCACTTGCATGACTAGCATATCATTGTGATATTGTATCATGGAAATTAATGAAAGTTGTTTAATTGTTAACTTATACCATTTTGTTAGCATTGAGATGATTATCTTGGTTAATGCTTAAAAAAATGATTGTATTTTTGAGGTTGTTACGTCGTCAACTAATTTTAAAACAAATCTACATAAAATTAACTTGTCAAAAAAGAAAATAGACAACCACACACACAAACTAAAGATAAATAAAAGCCCAGTCAACAAAAAGGAAACAAGTATGACATAATAAAATAACAATAAAATTCAACTTAAAAGGAGATGAAAAAATGCCTCACATGAGTCATATAGGTAGCAACAAAGTAATGAATGCAATTCATGAGGCGCAAAGTAAGTGTAAAAGGTCTAAAACTAGGAAAGGGAAGAAAGAAATTTTCCAACAAATATGTAATTTGATGAAGAACATAAGGAAACAAGAAATTTTTTTAAGGAGCTAGGGAAGATGTAGATAAAAAAGAGTACTAAGGTGACCCCACAATAATGTATCCTACTTTTTGGTAAAAGTGGGACATTAAAATTAACATTTTTAACCAAATTTTCAGTTGATGTAATTATTTAATTACACTTCATTACTTTATTATTTTTTATTAATCTCACTTAGGGGCCTAGGGTTTTTTTAGGGCGTTCTTATCCTTGCACATAAATCAAGGTCTTTTTCTTTTTTTATTCATTATGTAATCATTTTTACTTGAAGAAATAGCAAATATTCTTTTATAGCTCTCATTCTTGGAAGGTGTTCTTGTTTTATTATTTGATCTTGATTTTGTGCTTGTTTCATATCTTCAACATGGTATTAGAGCATTGATTTAGGAAACCCCTTCTCCTTTTTTGAGGTTTTTCTTCGTCAAGTGTTACAAAAGCTCTAGATCTTAGCTCTTTAGTCCCTTATTGTGAGATCCAAACTCGGGAAAAAATTTGGTGCACTTTGGAACCAAACAAACCTCACTGTTGCATTTGGAAGGCCAAAAAACCTAAGAATCGCTTGTCAAAATGCTAAAATCCGAGCAAAAAAAGTTTGGGCAATTTTTTTGGGTCAAATTTGGTGGTCAAAATTTATATAGTGTACGAAATCCAATAAATTGTATGGATCCATGCCTATACAATGTTGTACTATAGTTTTTCATTGATGTTCACTATAACTCTACATGAGCATGAGTGTAGGTTTACATATTTTTTTTAGTGGTCATAAATTTCTTATGGTGAACGAATTTATCTTTTTTGATATTTTTTAAAAAAATCAGTGGTATTGTACTAGCCTATTAGAGTTGACATCATGATTGCATGATCTATTGGGTTGTCACCTTTTTTCTATCACCATTTTTTTGTTTTGTGGCAACTAGTGGTTGGTGCCACCACTAACGATGAAATTCATTGCCACCACTAGATCCCTACTTGCACTCTACCTGTAGTCCAACACCTACATTGATGTCTCTACCTTGTGTGGATGACCAACCTCATGCACCCAACAAGTGGTTTCCTAGACACTTAATTTTTTTAGCCCCTTGCTTATCATTGCAAGCTAAATTGGACGAATTTTATGAAATTGGGTATAACTTTAGCGTCATGTGTTTGATTTTTGCAAATCATATACTGTTGGAAAGGTGATTCCAAGAAATTTATAGTGTGTTGTGTAGACACCTAGAAGTTACCACTAATCTTGTCAATTTATTAAAACCCCTTTTTCATCTTTGATAATTAAATAATCTTAATTAGTTAAGTATGACCCAATATCGTAAATTCTTCTATTAATTAAATAATCTAAATTATTTAATTAATTCAATTTATCCTTTTCTAATACAAATTAATTAAATCTTATTTAATTAATGACCTACCTTTTTGTTCACCTTTTTTGAATCAAATTTTCTTTTAAAAAAAATGATAACTTGATTTTTCCTTGTGTAATTAAATGATGTTGACATTATTTAATTATTCACTTTCCTCTTCGAACTAATTGATTTTTTCAAAAAATCAATTAGTTTTCTCCTACTTCTTCACTTTCAATCTTATCTGATCTCATCTTGATTAATTACAACCATTGATTGAAATAAAAATCTTCTAATCTCGACCGTCCATTTTCCATCCTTCTCTATAAATACCATCGTCATTTATCATTTTGATCATCTAGAATTTTCATACTGTGGATATATATTTCCTCTAGCTCCCTTCGGGTGTATTATTTTGCTAAGTTTAGCCCACACTACATGTATTCCTGGCCCCTTTTTGAATAACTTCATTTGTTGTCGCCACGTGTCCGCCAGGCACTCTCCGCAGGGAATCCTCCTTCACTCTCCTACCAACTCCCACCATGCTTCCACATGTCAACACCACGGGCACTTCAAGGCTTCTTCCCTTCAATTTTCAATTAGGTCTCGTCCACGTGCCACGTAGCATCCATCCACGTACACTTTTTGGCAAACCCCCAGTCAATGCTAATGGTAGAGACTGCTCCACATGTCTTCACCGCAGGGAATTTTTATCGCAAGGAGGAGGAAGCAACAAATGCGCCCCGACCTGTTGCCACGTATCTCTTTTACATGGAATTCATCAAAGGGAAGGAGAGAGCAAGCAACGTGCCCCACCAAATTGCCACATGTTCTAGATGCCTTTGTAGGTGAGTGAAACATGTCTACACAAGGGTTTGTTGGGACCACTGCCATCATTCGGAGGGGATGCATCTGTTTCAAGAGGGACTACATTCCATGGGCTGAATATTTTATGTTGCAACAGCTGGGGAAAATCATTGTTGTAGGCATCATTATTCATGATTGGGGAATCTTTCTGTTACTAGCTCACGAAGCGGTGGGATTTTTCATTTATATATACTACTTCTTCCTTCCAAAAATGAGTTCAAAAGATACAAAAAAATTAGGGGAAAGACACCAGGCCTTTTGTATTGCTTTTAGATTATTGTATAAGACTCTCAGACTATGCCATTGTTCAGCCTTTCTATTTTCTTAAGCTATTTGATAAAACATTATATTGTGCCATTATTGTCCTGAATTGTTTATTTGCATAACTTAAATGATTTCAATATAAGCTTGTTGATTTAGACCATGTCTTTTGACTCTGCTTTTCAGTAAATGTATATGGGAATTATTTTGTCAATAGATAATTTATTCAGGTTTTCATCTTGATTTTTGTTATTCTAGGACATAGCAGATTGTTGAACAAGCCCTTAAATCACATTCAAAAGATAGATTTATTGTGCCTTACATCTAAATCTTGGTGCATCGCCTTAGTTAGATCTTTTTTTTCATATTTGCTTCCTTTTCCCATTCCAAAACCCCAAGTACAGAAGAAGTCAACTTCTTTAAAAACCCAAAGGTCACTCAGTTTAGCACAATTAGTTCCCCCATTAACTAAGTTTCCCATAAAGGTTGTTACCTTTCCAATTTTTGGCATCAACAATTTATTTTTCCTAGCACACTCGGTGGGACTGGTTAAATGTATCTAAATCTAAAGAGAGTGTATGAGCCATCAGCTTGTTACTAGATCCCAAACAACGAATAACCCTGGTTTGTTAGTTCTACCACTAAGAACAGTACAAGTTGGAACCCATATAGTGAATGTTCCACTCCCTCTGCCCCTTCCACTAGCCATGTTGCCAATCAGTAATAGAAATTATATGGCATGGGATGTCAGAAGTCCTCTTGTAGCACTAGTAGCACCCGTCGTTTGGGCCCCTATCCCAGTCTTTGCTTTAAAGGCTATACCTAAATTTATCGGGGATGGCTCAAGAACACCATTTGAACATCTGCAAGATGTGGCAAATGTGTGTTTGGTGCATGGAGTTACAGACCAAAATATAGCGCTAAGGTTGCTTGTGGCATCTTTCAGGGGTAAAGCGTTGCATTGGTACCACACCCTGCAAGCTAATACAATCGCTACCTTGGACCAAATCGGAGACCCTTTCTATGAAAGATTCTCAAATGACAGAGACAGGTCTTCACAATATCATCAGCTGGAAATTATAAAGCGGGCCCTATACGAAGCCATGACTGACTTCAACGCTCGGTTCCATATAACTTGGAAGAGAATTCAAGCTGCTATCCACCTATCGACCGATCTGGCATTCATGTACTACTTGAAGTCCATCAACACCGACATCTCGATGATGATCTAGTCCCTTGGTGGAACCAATCAATCAGGTGCATACAATGTCGCAGTCAAAGTGAAGAACAATCTAATAGATGCCAGAAAGTTGTCGCCTCGACCCATCATGCCTATGTTTCCCGAGATATCAATTCTCGTCCAAGAGATGCCATCTACCAGTGTGCCCACTCCTCCCCAGTCTATGTACACATATATGGGTGCACCAAAAA
>VDFB02341088.1:0-29344 GCA_007258455.2 Sequoia sempervirens | reverse complement strand
AAAAAAAAAAAAAAAAATTAAACAATACAGTAAAATAAAATATTTTAAACATAAAATAAAGTCAATATTAAGTAGAGAAAAGTAAATAATTTTGAGTAAATAAAAATAGTTTATCAAATAAAAAATAATACTTATAAATCTTTAAAAGATCTATAATACACCAATTCCAAAAATTAAAAAGAAATAAAAAAAAATTAAAATTATTAGCAAATATATATATCAGCACGACCTAACAATCAACTTGTGAAATCTGATATTTGAGAGGAAAGGATCGAATGGACCTCAGCTGTGGAGGCACATCATCTATATTGAGGGTGGGACCCACTCCAGATCAAATGATGTTTTTTATTAAAGTCAAAATTATGATTTATTAAGTGCAGGCTTCGAGTTATCAGGCAGCATATCTCGATAACGACATATCTTAATGGGCATTGATTGCAGAGGGCAGGTCGACAATAAGTTGATTAGAGTGCAAGTGATGGGTGACAACCGTAGTTGGACGAGAAGAGCTAGAGACAACGGCAGACAACAGGTACAAACCATTAGCAAAGGCTTGCACGAGTGCAGCCATCGGGTGCCCATCAATGCCCATCGGTGCAAATGGTCACCTACATAGACATTGTCGTAGATCTCGGCAGCCGCAGATCTCAATGGGCATTGATTGCAGAGGGCAGGTCGACAGCGAGTTGATTAGAGTGCAAGTGATGGGGCTAGAAATTTCTCCAACTAGCATAGGATTTTTTTTTGCCACTTATCAATCCTTTAGAGTTTTAAGATCCCTACAATTAATGTAAGAATTTTTTTGAAAGGAAAATTAGTTAACTTTATATTTAGTCGATAAACTATTTATTGTGGGCTTTGCCCGTAGAGTTGTCTCAAGCCTGAGATAAATTGTCTCACGCGAGAAAATTCCAGAAATTGTCTCAAATTCTGACGAACTATGATTGGCGCGCATTCCTTCAACTATTTTGTAGTTTGATTGAAGGGTAGTAGGAAAGAAGGATCCATTGGCTTAACACTCAACCGAGGCAAACACATTGGATGCGATCACAAGGCGAACGATGACACCTTCTGTAATCGTGCAAGGGCTCACCACAAATTTCGGGGACTCATATTTGTCTTCAAAGGAAAAATCAGGCTGAAAACAGGAAAGAAAATTGTGGCGGTGCATTATTTTGTTTGCAAAGTGTCCTAGAACAGGGGTTGCATGGGAGTTGGAGCATGAAAATTCGTATTCTTTGAGGTCGTTCAATCTACGAGAATTAGATGTGGGGGTTCGATGAGACATCAAATTTTTGAATATCTTGGCGAACACTGAACCTCTTACACGCACGTCTAATTCTAGCAAATCCCTGCGCTTCAACAGGCATTTTTTGATCATGAAGAGAGTCATCCGCATTTTCTGATCATGAAGAGAGTTATCCGCAGCAAGTTACATGCTCTCTTCTTTCTTGCTCCTCTTTCTCCTATCGCTTCTACGCCTTTTGTCTTTCAAAACAATTGCAAAGCACGCTTTGAGCTAAGTACGCCTGGATTTCAGCTCTATATAGAAATAACCAGACTTTATCAGTTTTAATTGCAGGAGAAAGGAAAAGAAGGTTTAAATGGAGTTATTCTTTTCGTGCATTCACGTGAAAACATTAAGAGATGTAATGCAAACTAGACAATGCATGTGACCAGCTTGCTTTTCATTTTTATAATTTCCTCGAATGCTCTCCATTTTGTTGCAATCACCTGTCGAATGGCTCCTGTCGAAAAAGCATTAAAAAGGCTGAGTGGACGTCGTCTCCTGGCAAGGAGAGGAGAGGTGAGTCACTAAATCAGGTAGCCAAGAGGAGGGTAGCACTCTTAAGAGGGATAATACACCTCACTGGGGTCGCGTAGGCCGAGACCCTCAATGGAGCTAGCTTGGCTGTGTCCACGCATATATATTCTTCTAAAAATAATTTCCTTTGCTTATTTCCATGGTATTCACCTGAATAAGAGTAACTTTCAGGAAAACCATTGGCAGGTGTATAGCCTTGAAACACGTGACCTTGGTCAGAACTCCCTGCATTTCGTACCAAAATGTTAGTTTGGAACAATGCATGGTCATTCATTTAAGCTTGAAGGATAAGGGATCTTCTCACATGTTGAAGTTGCAACTGCAACATTGGACTTGCCTACAAAACGTGGAACCAAAGACACACACATGAATTGTTTGACAAAATGCCTCAAAGGAATGTGGTTTCACCAAATGAAAAGGTTGTAGGATATGTAAAGTTTTTTTTTCATATTTTTATTTTATTCATATACATAATTTGTTTTAAAGATGCAATGATGGCTGGATTTGCACAAAATGGGTAGTGCGATGAAGCCTTGAAACTTTTAAATCGAATGTAGTTATCGGGTTTAAAACCGGACATGAACTCATGGAATGCAATTGTTACAGGCTGCACCCAAAATGGGTATGTCGAGGAAGCATTGGAAGCTTTTTCTCAAATGCGGTTCGCATGCGTGAAACCCAACTCAGTAACTATTTCAGGTGTTGTCTCTGCATGTGTCGACTTAGGAACTCTTTGGCAGGGTATTAAATTTCATGGTTATTGTTAGGACCCAAATGAAGAATAAAAATAGAAACACAAATCAAGCATGGAACAAGAACACAATCACAACAAATTGATTTACCTTGGAAAACCCCAAATCAGGGGAAAACTAGCAATGAAGATCTTCATATTAACCCTCAGCCCCAACTGGGCTGACCCTGGAGGCTTCAACTAGTCACACATACAATGGAGTCACCAAGCCATTATATAGACTTCCATACATGCAAAACCATGGGCTCCAAAACCATGGACCAATACAACTAGCACAAAACCATGTGGTAAAGACCACTAAAGGTTAATCCACTAAATCTAACCCAAGAACTAGTTTAACCCAAAAATCCCCCCTTTAAACTTGGTCTTGGGGTTAGCACCAAACCCCCCTTTCACAAGCACCAAGTGCAATGCCCTCTCTGTCACCGAGATTGACATCAAACTAGGAATCCACATGACTCTAAGCCCCCTTACCACCTAGGAGAACTCCTCTCTTACCAGGCCTTCCCTTTCAAGGATTGAGCAAGCCATACAAGGTCTTACAGCCATTAGCCCAAATACATATATTAAATTTTACATACAACTCCATTACAATTTTGTTCTTGCTACAGCTAGTCTTGGCTGCGAGCACCTGCATACAATGACTAAATAACTAGGAAACATGCCTACAACAGCAACCATGACCAATCGTGCACAGACTTTCTCAACTTTCTATCTTGAAAAAATTGAGAGAAATCCAACTTCATCTTGAAAGCCAAACAAGACCTCCATCACAACTAGAATAAGCGCATTCACCGCGTCGCTTTGTTAACATTTCAGCTGCACACATGCTCGAACTTCTCCCATTATACTTTCTTCATCAATGCATCCGTCGGATTGCTCAATACTTCTCCAAGACTTAATCTTCAGTTGATTCTTTCAAACTTCCTCAAACTTGTTAGGCTAAGAAATCTTCACAGAAGAAATACCCAGAACCTTAAACACTAGGAAATCTTACATGCATCAACATGCAAGCACATACAAGCCACATGCAAGTCCATGCAAGTACATGCAACTCACAAACCCACACATGCAAGCAAAAAGAAAATCCCAAAACCTTGCTCTGATACCACTTGTTAGGAACTAGATGAAGAATAAAAATAGAAACACAAATCAAGCATGGAACAAGAACACAATCACAACAAAGTGATTTACCCTGGAAAACCTCAAACTGGGAAAAACCAGCAATGGAGATCTTCATATTAACCCTCAGCCCCAACTGGGTTGAACCCGGAGGCTTCAACCAGCCACACATACAATGGAGTCACCAAGCCATTATATAGACTTCCATACATGCAAAACCATGGGCTCAAAAACATGAGCTCCAAAACCATGGACCAATACAACTAGCACAAAACCATGTGCTAAAGACCGCTAAAAGTTAATCCACTAAATCTAACCCAAGAACTAGTTTAACCCAACAATTATGTGATTAAAAGTGGATTTGAGTCCAATGTCTTTGCTGGAAGTGCCCTAATAGATATGTATTTGAAATGCTTAAATATAAATTCTGTACACAAAGTATTTGATCGAATACCTGAAAAAAAATGTTGTACTGTGGAATTCCATGATTTCAGGATACGCATATAATGGACTTGTTGAACAAGCATTGGAACTCTTCCATGAAATGAATTTGACAAGAATGATTCCTAATGTGATCACATGGAATGCCATCATTACAAGCTATGCAAAACATGGGCAAGTGTATAGGGTTTTGGAACTCTTTTTTCAAATGCATCTAGCAGATATAAAGCCAAATGTCATTTCATGGAATTCTCTGATTGCAGGTTCTGTGCAATCTGGGCATGATGAGGAGGCGTTGAAACTTTTCCATCAAATGCAATTGGAAAACATAACATGTGGCTTGGGCTCATGGAATGCAGTGATAACAAGGTGTTCCCAAGACGACCACAATGAAAAGACTTTGAAACAGTTTCCTCAAATGAAAATGGCACCCATAAAACCTAATCTAGTTATGATTGCCAGTGTTCTCTCAGCCTGTGCCAGCTTAATGGTTTTACAACACGGGAAGGAGGTCCATTGTCATATTCTTCCGAATGGATTAGAGTCTAATGTATTTGTGGGGAGTTCTTTAGTTGATATGTATGCAAAATGCAATAGTGTAGAAGCTACAAGAAGGGTGTTTGACATGCTGCCTCAAAGAAATGTGATCTCCTGGAATGTGATGATTACAACTTATGCTTAGAGCAGGCACGCTGATGATGCCTTAAAACTATTTCATCAAATGCAAGAAGCAGGCCTGAAACCTGACTTGGCCATCATTACTACTATTTTATCAGAATTTAGCGACCTTATGGCTCTGCAAGAGGGAAAGTAGGTCCATAGTTACCTTACCAGGCATGCCATGGATTCTGATGTATTTGTAAGGAGTGCTCTGATAGACATGTATGCCAAAAGTAGAAGTATAGCAGATTTACGTTGTGTGTTTGACCAAACCTATGAAAGAGATGTGGTTGTATGGAATGCAATGATTGTAGGGTACGCTATACATGGGCTTAGTGAGGATGCCCTCACAATCTTCCACCAAATGGTCAGGCATAAAGCCAAATCATATAACCTTTACTACGGTTCTTTCTGTGTGTAGTTGTTCAGGCATGGTAACTGAGGGTTAGCAATATTTCAATTCCATGACTCAAGATTATGGAATCAAACCAAGTATAGAGCATTACACGTGCATGGTTAATCTTCTTGGCTTTGTTGGGAATCTTAACGATGCACACAAGTTAATCAGCAGCATGCCTTTTAAACCTGATGCTTGTCTATGGAGAGTTTTGCTTCATGGCTGCAAACTGCATAGCAATATGGAGTTGGAGGAATATGTAGCCAATCAACTTTTTGAGTTGGAACCTGAAAATGTTGTAAATTATGTACTATTATTATCAAATATTTATGTTGCAGTTGGAAGGTGGAGTGATGTAGGAAGGATGAGGAATATGATCAAGGAGAGAGGATTGAAGACAAGGCTAGGATGCAGCTGGATTAGAGTCAATAATAGGTTGCATACGTTTCTTGTAGGAGAGAATTCTCACCCAGAATTAGACAAAATTTTTGCAAAATTCGATGACTTGGCCATGTGCAAATGCAAGAGGAAGGGTTTGATCCTGAAATTCACTTTATCCAAAAGGATTTTGATGGAGAGGATTACATTTTCTATGGACACAGTGAGAAGCTAGCCATTGTCTTTGGGCTTCTCAACACACCATCTCAGACACCTATCCGAGTGGTAAAGAATCTTCGCATGTGTGTTGACTGTCATACAACAACCAAGATCATCTCGAGGATTACAGAGAAAGAAATATATGTAAGGGATACTTATTGTTTCCATCATTTCAATGATGGAGCATGTTCATGTATCTAGATTCCTGGTGAATTCAATGATGGAGTCGTAATGGTCAATTACAGAGAAATCGAAGGATTAGGTGACAATTGCACTGATATATCATTTCTTTTCAACTTTGAAGAGGATTTAAAGAGAGCCCAGAAATACAATGAGGACTAGGATTCAATGCCAAGATAGATGCTCTCTTCCTTTCAAGCTTAGGCTCATGAGTATGTATTTAAAATTTTATGATCACACTTCCATTTATATATATTTTATTTGTTTTACTCATGCCATTCCTTTCAAGCTCAGGCTCATGAGTATGTATTTAAAATTTTATGATCACACTTCCATTTATATATATTTTATTTGTTTTACTCATGCCATGGTTCCTTCGATTGCAAAGAGGGTTTTGAGAGGCCAATCCATGGGAATACTAGTTGTAGTGGGACACAGGGCCAAGCTGACAGTTCTGCTTCTGTTAATAGCAATCCCCGGTGCTTTCACTGCAACTAATATTTTTCATTTAGAGGCATGCAAATATCTTGTCTCGAGCTCAAGAACCGAGTAGCTTTAAACCCCCCATATTTATAGATTTTCTTTCACTTTTCATAAATAGATTTAAGTAGAAGATGCACCGAGAGAGTCGAGCTTGGCATTGGACCCGGTGCGGTATTATCCAAATTTAAGGTATTTATTTTTCTAATTTGTTAAGGTATTTTGTCTGAACTCAATTTTGGTTTGCAGAAACGTTCCAGACGATAGGTCCCCGACTTTTTACCAGTTCTTACCTCTGCCTAAAGATGAAAAAGTTTGGAAAAAATGGTAGCAAAATGCTCGAATATTTCATAGAGATATATGCATTATTTGTAGCAGTGTAACTCAAAACACATAAGTTTATTGGCTGGTAACAGTAATATTTACAAGTACAATTTTAAGATAGGACCAAACATTAGTTAAACAACTTAAAGGTGGCATTGAGAATTTGCAAGAATAATTGAAATCTATGAATGAGTAATATATTTCCGTCTTGTACAAAAGATGCAACCCCGAAAAATTCATTTTGCCTCATTGAGTGCCTACACTTCTCTATCGTGAAATGATTTTTAAGAATTTAGAAAGACAGTTTTTTGTTTCTCTTTACATTTATAAGATAGCTTCTTTCAAAAAAAAAATTTCTTTTGGTTTCTTATTGGAAAATATTGTGGTTCTTACTACCTAATGACCACACTTGAATGCTCCAAAAATGGATCCCAACACTCTTTAAATCCAAACATAACTGGTTCACTTAGTATTGAGTTAATTAAGGATTCAGGTAAATTATTTTGAAAATGGCAGGTTTTGATCAGAAACCTTATTGATTTTGGATATTTAAATTTGTCCTCACTTTAGCCAATGGATTGTGAAAGCTTGAATCTGAAAGTTCAAAAAAAATTAGTTTTATTATGATGTGTTGAAGTGTCTATCTAAATTTATGTGGAAACCTCTTTTTAACGTTATGAATTGCAAAAGCTTTAATTCTTGAAAAGTGTTATTCTAGGGATCAGAATATTTAAGTCTTTCATACGTTCACAATTTAATTCTTGAAATGTGAACTTTGCGAATGATAATCTAATCTTCAAAATTTGTGTTAGGTTCACAATCATTTTCAACGTGGGTTTCAACTACTGTTTAATGGTAAGCCAACTATCATTTAATGGTAAAAACCTCCAAAATATCAGGTAAAAGCCTGCAAAATCTCACTTGACACATAAACTCTAGGTAAATATTGATTTGACAACTCGATGGAAACATTCTATTTTCATTTGAAGTGTTTTTTTGTCAATTTGATGAAAACTTCTTTCTAATTTTGTATTGCTTTATGTTTTGAATATGTATGAAAATATTTATGGTACTTAATTTTTTTAAAGAAAAAATCTAGATTTCTCTAAGTTTATTTCATTCCATTATTTATCACATATTATTAATTATTTAATTATGCTACATGCAACTAGAATTTGCACCACATCCATGTTCAAACACATACTCTCTAACATATTAACATACATATAGTTTTAAATCAGCATAATCCTTGAACCTCCTTTAGGTGCAAGTGCTAGTTTTTAGTCTTTTTGTTTGCAAATCAATTAGAGAGTAACACATAGACCAAAGAACATCAACACAAATACTTGAAATAATCATCTATATATTTTAATAATAAATTTTATTGTATCACAATCAGTGTGTCTTAATTGACAAATAAGTCTAAAATCCATAGCGCAAATACATGCTTTCTAAACTTATAAGAATGTATTTCAGCTTTAAGATTAAAATATAAAAAGTTTAAGCTTTTGAACCCATATATATATATATATATATATATATATATATATATAATTTTTGTTTTGGAGGTTTTTCTCATATATTTTGAAAGTTTGAATGTAAGAAAATTTAGGAAAATGTCAAGTTTGCAATGATTTAGTTGAAGTTCTTTGTACTTTGAATAATAGTGGGAATCTAGGCACCAAACTAAACTCTCCTACCAAAAAAATTCAACATATTGTATAATTTTTTTATCATTTTATATTTATATATTATGTTGAATTCAATATACAAAATAATAAAATCTTGAAAACACCAATTTTTGTAAATTTTGGAGCTAAAACTCTCAAGCTTAAGCTACAGTACAAAATTCATAGGACCCCCACTTTAAAATACTTCTAAAAATTCTCAACACTCACTAAAATTTTCAGGAAGTCCCCCTTCATAGGATCATAGCCTCTTCTATCTATTATAAAGGTTTGGAGCTGTGACTTGTCATGCAATTCACCACATCACCACATCTCATGAGGAGTGTCATTAAAATATTTTTATTTGACGAAAACCTTGTCATAAATCCATAGTAATTGAACATAAAATATTTTATATTATTAAAACAATGTTATATTCTTATTTAAAATATAATATATATGCAACCTAAATGATCTCAATATATTTTGGTAACCATAAATCTTATTATCTCTAACCTTTATATCCAATGCAAATGACCCAATAGTTGAACACAAAATTCTATTTATTGAACTAGAAAAAACACATCTGATTTAAAATACAACTAATATATAACTTGAAATGATTATAAAACTTTTTAGCTATCTTTCAAATTTCATAATAAATACAAGATATTTACTATACTCACATTTTACATTTGTCATAGAACAAACATATAATATGTACTCTAATGCATATGCATTGCCATCCCAATAGTTGTACACATAAGAAAAATAAATGTGTCCACATAACAAAAATGTTTATTTACATGAGCACCTTATTTTATAAATGACACGCTTATATTAGATAGTTATGATATTTTATATAAAATAAAAAATGATTTATTTAACTTGTTAATGAACATATTTATGATTTTTTTATGTAACATTTATAAATTCTCATGTGTTCATGTAAGGACTCACTTTTTACAAGTATTTGATCATTTATTGATGTATATGTGGAATAATTATTGACAATATATAGTATAAAAATAATGCAAGATTAAATCATATAACCACAAGTACTATACCAACTAGTAATCACACCTTGGTGTGCAATGGGTATGCCAAAGAGGTGTGGAAGGTCAATTAGGGAAAATTTTGATTTATTTTCTTTTGCATACATTTGTGCAATATATGAGGTCAATTGATGGGTCATTTAGAAAATGATTTTGTTTATAATAATAATAATATTATTATTATTAGTATTATTATATTATTATATTATATTTGATTGATATTGTATTATATCACATTGCTAATTGAATGGGTTTGGATTATGGGTCAATTAAGGGTGGTATTTGTAAGATTTGTTCTTTACTTATGTTTAAGATAAGTGTTAAATCAGATAAGTGGTATATATTATTATTAGTATTAGTATTTTACTATTATTATTATTTTTCTATATATTTTATTATATAATAATTTTATTTTATTATGTTTTCTTATATATTTACTATTATATTGCTATTTAATAGTTTTAAATTATTATATTATTAAACTATTATGATTATATTACTATTATTATATTATTATTAATATATTATTTTTAATATTATATTAATAATATTAAATTATTATATTATAGTATTATTATATTATTACTTTATTATTAGTAGTATACTAATGTTTGTTATTATGTTAAATTATATTACTATTATTATATTTTTTTAATTATATTATTATTTTTTAATTATATTATATTATAATATATTACTTCTATATTATAAAAAATAGGAATCAATTAATTTTTATTTATTTTATTATTTTTATTATTATATTATTGAGCGAATTAATCAATTAATATTAAGAGCACCAATAGATAATAATTGTTTTCCCGTTATTTATTGAATTCAAATTCCATATTATTGCCTCTAAAATGAGCACAACTATAGGTGGTAGCAAGCACGAATCCAGAGATAACTCTGGGCCCCATTTTAAACGAGGAAAGACTATTAAATTATTATTTTTTGGGGGATAGTCAAGGGAAGTGCTATTTAATAATTTAGTTCTATTGCACCCCTTAAATTAATAAATACTTGTTTTGTTTTGCAATTATCTGGGAGAGCATTATACACATAGGTGGTATATGATAGATTCTTTAATGATCTAAGTTTTAAAAAAAAACATTGAGCTTGATTGTAAGACAACCGCGGACAGATTGCATGTATGATTAAAAAGTTGTCCCTTTCACGAAGGTGTCACGAGGCTCCACATGGAAAACGATGATGGGGAAAAAACAACATTAAATGTTTGTAGCCATAGATGCCTAGCCACGCCGAAAGTGTGGAAGGAGGGATGAGTTAATGCAGTGAACAGACATGATAAATGGGAAAATGTGTTAAAAAAGTTAAAAATGATTGATGACTAAAACAAATTCAACCTTCTTGCCTTCTTTCTCCAGTAGATCCAGTCGTTGGCAGACAAATGAAGATTTGAGACTTCAAATAAGGAAACGCCTTCAGCGTACTAATAAGACCCACTCTACTATTAACCCTTAAGAACCATCACAAACAACTAACTGAATCTTCCACAATTAATTAATCCTAAAAAAAAAATATCTATTATATGTGTCTTGAAATAAGAATGTATAATATATTTTTATAGGATATAGTCAGTGTCAACATAAGAAATATGATATATTATCAGATTGCATTTTTATTCTTACCTAATGGTGGAGAACTTGTACTCTTGAAAGAGAGGTCACAAGTTCAAATCCTGCAGGGGGTAAGGTATGTACACCTCATATTGTGGAGCACGAGTTAGGTGCCTCCCTCAGATTTGGGAGTATGAGGAGTCCCATATATACTGTAAGTTGTCTGTAGACCCAAAAACAGATTGCCTGGTATTCGTGGACTATAAAATAATAATAATAAATAATAATAACATCTAGCAGAATATTGTTGCTAGATTCTATATTAATATTTATGCCTACAAGGATTAAGATGCATATTGTGCTTGATTCTATATTAATGTCTCTTATTCATGATGAGGCAATATGTGTTCCATAGTCAAAAAGAAAAAGATTGACTACGTGAGGACTTTTTCCATTTTTGTGGAGCAAATAACAACTATGTAATATGTATCTACCCAACCAGAACACGTCCACCAGTTGTTTTGGCCATGGCATCAAGTGAGTTTTAAACATTGGTTTTGGCCATGGCATTAGATGATTTTTAAACATAGAGCACACAAGATGAGGCAATTTGTGTTCCATAGTCAAAAAGAAAAAGAAAAAGATTGACTAGGTGAGGACTTTTTCCATTTTTGTGGAGCAAATAACAACTATGTAATATGTATCTACCCAATCTTATGCCTACAAGATTTAAGATGCATATTGTGCTTGATTCTATATTAATGTCTCTTATTCATGATGAGGCAATTTGTGTTCCATAGTCAAAAAGAAAAAGATTGACTAGGTGAGGACTTTTTCCATTTTTGTGGAGCAAATAACAACTATGTAATATGTATCTACCCAACCAGAACACGTCCACCACATCAAGTGTGGTTTTGGCCATGGCATCAAGTGAGTTTTAAACATTGATTTTGGCCATGGCATTAGGTGATTTTTAAACATAGAGCACACTGACAATGAGTTTATAAATTTTCTACAATTTTTTATTTATTTTTTTATGGAGGTCATCCACAAATTATTTGTAGCTATTCGGTACGGGGGCACGAGCCTTCTTGGGTTGAACCTCTTCGGCTAAGATCCAAGGACAGAAGGGTATCCAAAGAGCCAATGACAGAGGGGTATCCATTCCACAAAATTCACCCAACACACGATCTTAACCTCATCCCTTATGATATCGGAGCCTTGCACTCAACAAGACTTGATCCCTAGTGGGCTCATTAAGAACCATTCAACTTCACCAATAGATCAAGCCTAGAATTTGATGGTCACCCCTGCCTGTTATATGAAAATTTATGAGGGTTTGGTATTTAATTATGAAAAATCTAAATAGTGAAAAAATTTAATTTATCAAATAAAAATAAAAATTATTTAAATAAAATATTTAATATTTTTATTAAATTTTATTAATTATATTTATTATGTTTGGAAAAAAATATATATATCTTAATAAAATATTGTAAAATTTTATTTATTAATTTAAAATATTATTATTATCGATAATTTTAATTAATATAAATATTTTTAAAAGAATTATATTTCATAAAAATATCAATAAACAATAAAAATATAATATTTTCATTTTTAATTTATCAAAAAAAGAAATGTTTTCTCTTACTACTTTCTATTTGAGATTAAAAAAATAATCCATTAAACATAAAATAAACAAATAGTAACAAAGGTCAAGAATTCTTGGTAATTTTGTATTCTTTCATATCTAATATACTTCATTCCAATTTACATCATTTAATTCAATTTTTTATAAAGTTACTTTTATTAATGCAAATCCAATTTATTCAACTCAACTTTAATTTTGTAACATCTTTTATGATGTTTTGTTTTGAAAATCATTTTTCATAGTCAATAGTGCTTGAAGAAATAGTAAGCATAATTTGCTATAACTTCATCATATGCAGATAGCTTCTATGTCAATGTTATGTGCTACAAAAGACTCTCCATGCATCTTTCATCTTCAAATCCTCACAACTCAAATGTAATGAATCAACAAAAGAATTTAACTCCATTTTTACATCTCTTAACATCAAATATGTATATAAATTCATTGACATTATTTGAAGTATATTAGAATTAGGAAAATCTAAGAGATAAGAGACAAGCACATGAACAATGCAATATTGTATTTAGTTGACCCAAGAGATAATGAGTAAAAAGCTTTCCTACATAGGTAAGGAGATGAAGGTGGTCATGTGAAACACAATGACTGACTAACCCTTCATAGATTGAACACTTGTTAACTCACATGACATGTTTTGTAGTGAGTGGAAAGTGATCATGCAAGAGGTGTAAAGGTGTCTCACAAAGTGAGAACACTTGTCTCAACCACATGAGGTGAGACAAACCTCTAGATATCCTCTAAGTGAGCTTAAGTGTAGTGTAAATAGGAATCTACTAAGTAGGCTAATAGTTAACTAGTTTGATAATGTATGTTTTCACACTAACAAAGTAGTATGTTGCAAATTTTAAAGAAGCTTAACAAGTTATAGTATAACAGCTAGCCTTTCTTATTTCTCTATAATTGTAAATTTATACTAGTACTAGTTACATATAAAAAATGAAAAAAAAAACTATAAAAGAATGAATAGTTCTCACATTCACATATCAAGTTAAAATATTAAATTTACTATTATAATTAAAACTAAGTTTTTAAATTGATTCTAAAAAAAATTATTTGTATTCTACCTCTAAAAATATTTTAAAAAGAAATATATTTTCATTTATATTGTCTCTAAAAAAAATCTAAAAGAAAAAATCATTTGTATTCTATCTTTGAAAATATTACTAACATACATATCTTTAATAAAATCTATATAAAATGTGCCAAAACGCTTATTTTAGTTATAACATATCAATTATGTATCAAGTTTTTAATCTAAATTTATTATTATAAATTACCATTTCATTTAAAATCAGTTAAACTTATATTTTAAATTATCGTTTCCTTAAATTTTAAAATACCAAAATCATTTTCATTCTTTATGTCGTAAGGTGTTTCATTGCAACGATAGTTTTTCCATTTACACAGAAACTCTAAAAGCCATTTGTAGTTGATAGGCTATTTGTGTGAACTTTGGTCAGAATTTTCGTCAACCTCCCTGGTTTCTTAGCCTTCTGACACTCGTGATAAAGGTGGCAAATGTTTTTTTATTTAAAAAACTTTGGTCAGAATTTTTGTCAACCTCTTGGTTATCCATCAGCCTCCCGGTTATCCATTAGCCTTCCCATTTTTTAAGCCTTCCTATGGTCATGAAAAATGTGGTGGTGGTAGTTGTTGGTGCGACTTGGGAATAGGGTGGCGTATTTCCCGCCACGTGGATAGAGAAGGTCGCCGAAATTAAATGCTAGTTCGCATCAACATTAATTGTTGTATGATTTCTGTGTACTAGCGATGGTTGTAATAACACCTACCATTTAACACCTCGAGGAACATAGCGAATGTAAAATTTTTGATAAGGCATTGTTGGGTGTTGTTATGTTGATATACCTTCTATCAGAGCCGTGAGCGAGGAGGGTAATCTTTTGTGAGGGTGCAAGTTCGATCAAGCGTTTTGCAGCTTGTGTGAAGGTGGTTGGAGGTTATTTTGTGTTTTTTGCATGGGGCGATGGTTGCAAAAGAAAAAGAAAAGTGTTGCCTATGATAATTTTTTACCCACTTTGTGCAGGAAAGCTAGCGGGAAGAGGTGTGTTTGAAGCAAGCGGGAAGAGGTGCATATCAAAAAAAACCTTTGGGATATTGTTTCATTTGTGGTTCGCGATTTGTGGCAGGCTATATTGTTTGATTTCCGATAAGGTATTGTTGATTGTTTCAAATTTTGATAAGTTGATATTGAGAAAACACTATATAGTTTGTAAAAATGAATATTATTTCATTTATGGTTTGCATGTTGTGTCTATGGTTTTGCATGGGTTTGTTACTGTGAATTTTTGTGGGTTTCTCTTTGTGGCTTCCGTTTTCTGGCTATGTTTGCAACAGAATAAAATTGTTTAGGTTATGCATTTTTTTGTAGGCTTCGAGAAATGAGGCAACCTGGAGAAAGTTTGCAGAGAGAGGTTTGTTTCAAGCAAGCGGGAAGAGGTGCATATTGAAAAAACCCTTTGTGATATTGTTTCATTTGTGGTTCGCGGTTTGCGGTAGGCTATATTGTTTTATTTGTGATAAGGTATTGTTGATTGTTTCAAATTTTGATAAGGTGTTGTTGAGAAAAGACTATATTGTTTATGAAAATGAATATTATTTGGTTTAAGGTTCGTGTTTTGTGGCTATAGTTTTGCATGGGTTTGTAATTGTGAATTTTTTTGTTTTGTGGGTTTCTCCATCTAGTTATGTGTTTAAACCAATATTGTTTGATTTATGGCTTTCATTTTGTGGTTATGGTTGCAACGGAATAAAATAGTTAATGTTTTACAGTTTCTGTTAGATTCCATTGGGCATTGTTGATTATTGTTCTCTGGCTTAGGCTATATTATTTCATTTTTGAAAAGGTGTTGTTGAAAAGGCTATATTGTTTCAATTTTTGATAAGGTTCTATTGAGAAAAGAGTATATTTTTGAATGGGTTTGTTATTGTCAATTTTATGTGGGTTTCTCTTTATGGCTTCCGTTTTGTGGCTATGTTTGCAACGAAATAAAATTGTCGATGTTATGCAGTTTTTGTCGATTGTTGTTTTCTAGCTCGGGCTATATTGTCTCATTTTCGATAAGGTTATGTTGAAAAGGCTATATTGTTTCAATTTTCGATAAGGTGTTGATGAGAAAACACTATATTGTTTGTTAAAAGTAATATTGTTTCATTTATGGTTGGTGTTATGTGGCTATCGTTTTGCATGGGTTTTGTGGCTATGGTTTTGTTAGTTACTCCATCTAGGTCACTGTTGAAACCAATATTGTTTGATTTATGGCTTATGTTTTGTGGTTATGGTTGCAACGAAATAAAATAGTTAATGTTGTACACTTTATGTTTGATTACATTAGGTATTGTTGATTATTGTTCTCTAGCTTAGGCTATATTGTTTCATTTTCGATAAGGTGTTGTTGAAAAGGCTATGTTGTTTCAATTTTCGATAAGGTTCTGTTGAGAAAGGAACTTATATTTTTGGATGAGTTTGTCACTGTGAATTTTTGAAAAGGTGTTGTTGAAAAGGCTATATTGTTTCAATTTTTGATAGGGTTATGTTGAGAAATGAGTATATTTTTGCATGGGTTTATTACTGTGAATTTTGTGGGTTTCTCTTTACGGCTTCCATTTTGTGGCTATGTTTGGAACGGAATAAAATTGTTAGCATTATGCAGTTTTTGTTGATTGTTGTTGTTTTTTTTGGGCTATATTGTCTCATTCTCAATAAGGTTGTATTGAGAAGTGTTTCAATTTTCGTTAAGGCATTGTTGAGAAAAGACTATATTGTTTGTTAAAAGCAATATTGTTTTGTTTATGGTTGGCATTTTGTGGCTATCATTTTACATGGGTTTTGTGGGTTTCTCTCTCTGGGTCGTTGTTGAAACCAATATTGTTTGATTTATGGCTTTCGTTTGGTGGTTATAGTTGCATTGAAATAAAATAGTTAATGTTATACAATTTATGTTTAATTCCATTATGAATTGTTGATTATTGTTCTCTAGCTTAGGCTATATTATTTTATTTTCGATATGGTGTTGTTGAAAAGGCTATATTCTTTCAATTTTCAATAAGGTTCTATTCAACAAAGAGTATATTTTTTGCATGGGTTTGTTACTGTGATTTTTTGTGGGCTTCTTTTTATGGCTTCTATTTTCTGGCTATGTTTGCAATGGAATAAAATTGTTAACATGATGCAGTTTTTGTCGATTGTTGTTGGCTAGCTTGGGTTATATTGTCTCATTTTTTATAGCGCGCTATTAAAAAGACTATATTGCCTCAAGTTTCGATAACGCACTATTGAGAAAATACAATATTGTTTGTTAGAAGCAATATTTTTTTGCTTATGGTTGGCATTTTGTGGCTATAGTTTTGCATGCATTTTGTGGCTATGGTTTTGCATGGGTTTTGTGTATTGTTGATTGTTGTTCTCTAGCTTGTGCTATATTGTTTCATTTCTGATCTTGGTTCTGGTCAAAAGGCTATATTGTCCCATTTTCGATAAGATTTTGTTGAGAAAAGACTATATTTTTGCAGCAGTTTGTTGTTGTGCATTTTTTTGTGCTTTGTGCAATCAACAATGCGTATATATGTGCATCTAACTTTATGTATGTATGTATGTATGTATGTATGTATGTATGTATGTATGTATGTATGTATGTATGTATGTATGTATATATGTATGTATGTATGTATGTATGTATGTATGTATGTATGTATGTATGTATGTATGAAACAATATAGCCTAAGGTATACAATATGTATATATGTATATATGTATGTATATATATATGTGTGTGTGTGATTGTAATGCAATAAAATAGTTAACCTTATATAGTTTATGTTAATTTCCATAAGGCCTTGTTGATTGTTGTTGTCTAGCTTTAATACAGTTAATGTTATATAGTTTATGTTGATTTTGATAGGCATTGATGATTGTTGTTGTCTGTCTTAGCCTACATTGTTTCATTTTCAATAGGGTGCTATTGAAAAGGCTATATTGTTTCAAATTGTGATAAGGTGGTGTTGAGAAAAGACTTTATTTTTGCATGGCTTTTAAACATTGAAACCAGTATTGATTGATTTATGGTTTATGTTTTTTCATTATGGTTGTAACTCAGTGAAACAGTCAATGTTATACAATCTACGTTGATTGTTGTACCCTAGATTGTTAGTCGATAGACTGTTTGTGTGTAATTTTGTAGTGCCCCTCTGTGATTTGCTTTTATCAATGATTAATAAATTTTATTTAGGTTGTTTGATTTTATGTGTTCGATTGTTTAATTTAAATTTGTTTGATTAAGAAGGTTTTGAGGATTTGAAACATTAAAAATAAAAATAAATAAATAAATCATAATACAAGTTATAAATGGTAAATAAATCAAAAATACAAAAAAATCTAAATTTAAGTTATTGCATAAAACAAATTTGGAAACCGCTTGCATGGAAAGAGGGGAAGAAGAGCATGCATTGGGTGTTTTTGTAACTAATAAATCCCACTTATCTTGAGCACTAAATTTGGTTTTGCATGCAATGGGTTTTCTAAAATTGGGAGAATGGGGAGAGTGCTATTAAAGGCGTAGCTATCGGCTTTAAGAGGGGGATCTTATTTTTATTTGAGTTGGGGGAGGGCTTATGTCCTTAGCAATATTTCATTCTCGAAAGAGAGGATGCCATATAATGATTCATGGGATTGTTTTCAAGAAGATCTGGAGAGAAGATTGGAAGCCAGTCACTCAGGTCTATCCATGACGAACTTGGGGAATGTGTTGTGGTTTCAGTTCTCTTTTGGGGATTTTCCAATCAGAAGTATTAGTTACCTATTTCATCGTATCCACAAACCTGAGGATTTTCAGGGATTACACTAAGAATGGGATTATCTTGAATTGGAGGTAGAGTCTCAAAGTCTACCAATAGGAGAAACATTACAGTGGAGCACCAAGAAGATATGAGGTTTAGAGTTTGGTCCCTTATATATCAAAAATCGGGGAAAGTGAACTTTGTAAGAAAATTTATTTCTAATTTTGTAGGGATAATTAGACCAATCACCCTGATGTTGAAAAAGGATCAATTATTCAAATGGACTAAAGAAGTTAGAGAAACCTTTGAGAAGGTTAAGGACGTTAATTCCTTAGCTCCTATGCTAGTCAATCTGGACCTATTGAAGGGATTCATAATGTATGTATTCAGTAGCAAGTCAAGCATTGCTAATGTCTTAACTCAAAAGGATGATGAAGGGAAGGGAGGTCCACATCTGATAGCATTTCACTCTCAGACCCCAAAGGAATATCATATGAATTACAACTTCATCGAGAGGCAAGCATTCACAATTGTTAAAGGACCTAAGAAGTTCTAACACCTAATATCTTGCAATAAGGTGATTGTTTATGTTGTGCATTCTAGTGTGTGTGAATACATCATGGAAGGAGAAATCACTAAAAAGAGGGCCAATTAGATCACCAAGATCCTTGAATATGACATTGAGGTCAAGCCTACAAAGATTTTTTGAGGAAGAGGACTGTGTGAGTATCTGGCACACGACGAAGAAATGACAGCCAAACAAGAGTAACTGAAGCTGGTTCTAACAAACGAGTCTGAGTCTAAAGGTTGCTGGCTGGCAGATAGAGTGAGATTTATGCATACTAGAAAATATCTGTCAGGCCTTCCTTCTCATAAGAGAAGATTCTACAGACTGCAAAACAATGGGTATGCGCTCATCGAAGGGGTCCTTTTCAAAAGTAACTTCAATGACGTTCTATTGCGGTGTGTCACCATAGAGCAAGCAAAGAGAATCCTCAACACTTTCCATAGCAGTCCCACAAGTGGACACTTAGATAGATGTGAAGAGCACTGCCATCAAAATCCTGTGTGTTGGGTACTTATGGCCCATGCTATTCAACAACTCATACTCTTTGGTAAAATCATGCAAAGAATGCCAATTCTTCGTGCCAAGGAGGAAAAACTCTATAATGCCTCTCAACCCAATAGTGGTTGATGAGCCTTTTGCACAATGGGGCCTTGATTTCATTGGAATGATCAATCCCACCTCCAATTTCGGACACAAATGGATTCTAACGGCAATGGAATACTTCACCAAGTGGACCGAGGCCATGCCCCTAAAGAATGCAACAAAGGCGGAGATAGTAGACTTCCTTGAGGAACTGGTGACAAGATTCGGCCCGCCAAAGACCATCATTTCTGACAATGCCAAGCATTTCCTAGGCTCTAAGGTATGCCAATTCACACTCACACATGGCATATTTTTGAAAACATCATCAAATTACTACCCATAGGGGAATGGCCTGGCTAAGTCGACTAACAAAAAATTATTTTGACTCATCAAAAGGATCGGGTCTGATCATCAGAAGGAGTGGCACAAGAACCTTTGAGTAGCGCTTTGGGCTGACTGTATAACTCCCAAGCAAGTCCTCAATACTTCGTTGTACGAGCTAGTATATGGGAAAGAAGCACTATTGCCTATCTCTATGGAGATTTTGGTGTTGCAACTACTCAAATCTCTCAAGGTAGAACAAAATGGCCCCATGGAGCTTTGGCTAGCCAAGTTGCTGGAAGTGCATGAAAAGAGGGGAAAGGCCCTGATAGCCATGTCCAACCGCCAACAGGTGGTTAAGAGATGGTTCGACAAGAAAATTAAACTTTGAACCAAGGCCTAAGGTGCGGGGACCTGGTGCTAAAATTCAATGAAAGGGCGGAAAAGCTAGGCCAACATGAAAAGTTTGACAGCTTGTGGGAAGGCCCTTTCAAAATAATTCAATGCAAGCAGCACAATGCATTCAAATTAGAAAATATGGAACAAGAAGCATTGGGTATTCTGGTTAACAGAATTCACCTAAAACTGTTTAATTAAACTTAAGTATTGTTTTTCCAGTGTAAATATGTAAGTAGTGTAATTATTTTTCTTTCGTGTTTTATCGATCTGTCTTTCATTAACTCCATGGTGCAAAGAATCTAAAACAAATGAAACCCATTTTTACAAAGGGAAGATAAAACTAACTTGCAACTCATGAAGCAGAGAAACACAACACCCATATGGAAAATTGAAATGAACACATATATGTAGGAAAAGAAAAAGAGAACCCACATTGCAAAATCAAAAGGCAAAGAAGATAGAATGTTAATATAAGTTGTATTTTCATTATATTTATATACTTCGATAAGTACTTTGTCAAAATGGATTTGAGGCCACACTTTTAGAGTATATCTATATATATTTTAGGGTTTCTTCATATATATGAGCAGTAAGGCCTTTTCTAGGCATATATACAAAAAAATGACTTCTCAAGGCATAAAAGTTCTAGTCACGAGCAGAGGCAAGGGAAGCATCAATAGAAACATCTGGAATTACTTCATTAGCAAGAATGACAACAGCATCTATAGGAGCAATGGCGAGCGGCGAAGGGAACACCAGGTTCCTGAAGTCAATTTACCAATCGATTTCATAGAAAGGCACCACAATGTACAAGCAAAACAGGAAGTGGCAAGCACGGGTTACCCTTTGACGATGCTCTTCTTGTCACTAGATGCAAAACTCACTTAGGAATGGTACCCATGGTACTATTGCATCTTCTTCAATATGCTTTTGAAGGTCACTCGTCATTGGAGGACCCGCACCAAATGTAACATTCGCCATCACCTTTCTGAGGCTGCCTAGGTACTTCTTCGAAAATATTTCAAGCACTAGGCAAAGAATCAATGACTTGGGAACCTGGATGTCAAGCATAGACATGATGAAGTGAGAGCATACATCAGTATTAACTCTGTACTTGTCTTCATATTCAATATAGTCCCTCCCCAAAACCCACTTCATCGCTATAATGGCCAATGAATGTTTATTCTTAGTCATTATTTTGAGACGCCTAGTCGAGATTTCCCCTAGGAATGTTGTCTGGGATTTCTTGTAAACTAGCCTGATTGGAGTGTTCATGGTGCCTAGCTCTCTACAAATTCCTAAGTCTATCTCTCTATAAATTTTACTCAACTACCTAACACTAAATTCTAAGCCAATTGTCTATTACCAATTTTTCCCAATCGCTAAATTGTGATTTTTCTATTGCCTAAGCACCTATTTATAGAAATAGCCAGGATATGTGTGGTAATTTGCATACCATAAGAATGATGCTAATCAAGTACCAACTAAGAAATCGCACTAGAGCTTGCTCGAATTTCCCACCCAGTTGCATCTACTAGGTACATTTTATTGTGTGCAAGATTAATAAGAGCTAATTAATTAGCATAAGTTGGTGGTAGTCATCGGCAGTAGTCTACACGGCCAAGTGTTGAGGTGTCATGTTCCAGGCATTTTTCAAACTCCAAAGCAAGACTTGTATCTTTTCAAGAACTTATTGCATATTTGGGCTTAATTATCCCTTTGGGATATTAATTTCCAAAGCATGAGAATGCCTAAGCTGCCTTCAAATCGTTGGCTCAAGTTCTAAGGAAATTGTGTTGTATAACATGATTACCAAATCATCATTATGAATTATGGTCATTTCAAAATGGAAAGTAATTCATTTCGCACAAGAAAAAGAGTTGGCGATGCATGAATTTAATGCTAAAAGGTTGTCATTGTTGGCTACCCCAAGAAAAGAAATAAGCTAAGTATTGCACGCACGAAGTTAACATTGTAAAAAAAGAAATGAGCATGCTACCTAGAGCAAGAGTAATGAGTGCAGGTAGAGCCGAAGTGAATTACAAAAAATTTGAGCTGAGCAGAAATCTCCAACAAAAGGAAAATGGTTAGAAGTTCTGAGATGGAAGCACAAGCTAAGGCAACCCAGAGCTTGTGCGACGACATGATAGTGGCACTAGTCGTCAACATTTTTTATGACACCCCTTATGCGTCACCTAGAATGTTGAAAAAACTAGAATGGGTTCACACGCAAACCCTAGAAAAACCCAAAAATTACAGGGACCAAAGCCCAATAAAGGAGGAATGGGATAATATCCATGATCCCATCCTCGCGAAGAACCCTAAGACTCTTAGGGAAGGAGCTTGCGAAAGAATGAAAAGGGATGATAGCGTAGGGAAAATACTACACAAGCTATGGTTCAACGATCTCCCACAGTACATGGTCCCTCTTGTGAATTATTGTCTAGAGCTTGTTCACGAGGCCATTGAACATTTCAACCCAAATACCAACACCATCAAAGGTCGGGAGTTGAGAGTCCATATCAACGAAGACGCTACCTGGAGCATGCTATGTATCCCAGTGAGCCACTCTAAAGTGGACAAAATGGAGACATTTACTCCAGAAAGTGGGAGCACCTTTTGGAGGGGCAAAGACAAAGCTTTGGACTTTAATAATGTGGAAACGCAGAGGCCTAAGGAATTTTGCAACGAGCCACCACAAATTTTAGTTGTGCACAATGCCTTCAAGAAGGATATGTAGGATGCACTCTCTATGATGGCATTTGTTTGTGGCTTGGACGAAGACAAATGGGTGTAGGAAATTTCAGTTGGGTTTGGGTTTTTAGCTGTGAAGGAAAAAGTCCTTGTTCTGGTATGGCTTCGCAAGAGTCATTTACTGAGAAATGATGAGCCATATACGGGAGTACAAGATGCAGCGCAAGTTCAAGTTTCCTTCCTTGCTTGCTCATATGTTCTTATACCAGAACCCTGACTTCTTCAATAATATGATGTTGTTATCCATTTTTACCAAACAGGGAGCCAAAAAGCCCATTTCTGTAGAGACTTCCCTCCTTTCCGCAACATATGACTATTATGCATTTTTGGAGTTTTTCTTAACTCCGATTCTGTGAGACTTCGATAAGAATGGTTGTCTCTATCAGCTTTCTGCCAACCACATGGAGTGGATGCAGAGCTTCACTCCTAAATGTGACTGGTTCCTCAGGAGGGATTTTACATTCATCCATATGTGCGACTTTACCGAGGAGTCACTCCAGCTCCTAGAGTATGTCAAACACAAGGTATTGGCCCTTGAAATGTTCAGGAAGATGTCCATTATTGATTATAAATTTTTTGGAGGAAGGGGAAAGAGAGGATTTTTCAAATGTTCGCTAACCTTCAAATGGGTGGTAATGGAAAAAAAGCAGTCGCACAAGCTGCTAGAAGAAAAGTTGGCTCATCTAGGGTTAGTGATGATCTGCGACAGATAGAATTACAACCCTTTTGATGAATTAGGTAACGAGTTCATCAAGGTAACCCACAGCCCCTGGTCGTATTGGGAAAAGCAGCGGAGTCTAATGGAGGAGTGCAACGATCTGTTGGTGGACCTAGCCTATATTCCTACCAATGATAGTAGGCCACCATGGCTTCAATTCTACCTCTGGTTAGAAAAGTATAATGAAAATCGCCAAATAGGGACCGCCCTCCGCAATGAGTTATCAAGGAAAGAATTAGATATTTCTAGATCGACCGACAAGAAATCCAACTCCTTGATGCTCCTTACTAGAGTGTAGAGATGGATGATAGATTCAAAAAATTATGGAATGAAGCACATACTGACTCTGACACAAGTGATGTTGAAGATGTTGATTCGGAGGAGGTTGAAACAGATACCAGGAAGGGAAAGGAAAAGGAAAGTGAAGCACAAATGTCCTCAATGTAGCGAGGAGAAAAGGTGATGAAACAACCTAGAAAAGTCTCTTCAAATGTGTGGTTCAATATATTGTGGTCGGGAGTTGCGCATACATGCACATAGACCACAAAAAGGTCAAAAACAACCCAGCAGCAATGATTGGAGACCGTATAGGTGGAAGACTTGCTACCCAACAAGAGGCAGTGCACAGATGCGGCTAGAGAAGAGGGTTCACAGGAGCCCATAACAAGCCTAGGGCCCACAATGAGCACCGAGCCAGTGATGAGCCAAGGATCGTAGTCATCTATATCCCAGGTAAATTTTGCTCCCTCTTCTCTTACTTCACAATCTTTGGTGTCCCCTGTTATCTCTGCATTTCCCATCACTTCAAGTGTCAGCCTTTCTTTTTCCACTTCCTTTGCAATGGTTGTGGGAGGTTTCTCTCAGTTCTCCCAGGAGATACCATTTGTTTTGACTCCTCTGTGGACCCTTTCACCTTTCACCACTGCCCAATCCGCATCTACTATCTCTTCGCCTTTCGCATCTACGATCGCCATTAATACCCCTCCTGCTACTACTATATCAAGCCCAACTCAGTCTGCCCAACAGATGGAGTCTGCCATGACCCCACTACTGCCACAACACCTGATGAGTCCTCCTGCTAGTTCACAAACCAGGCATTGGCATATCCCTCCATTCTCCCAGCTTACAGTTGATCTCCTAAGAAAGACAACACCCAAAACCACCACCCTCATGTTCCCTTTCACTCTTCCTCCCGATGCACCTTTTGCAGGTGGGCTAGTTCAGTCGCCAGCCCAATTTATGGCACAGGGTGATAAAACAAAGGAAGTGTGGGATATCATAATCCAAAAGCAAAGGGACAAGGATGCCAAGAATCCAGCAAAGCCAAAGGTGTATACTATTTTCAACGAAGCTCATAAATCGCTGCATTTTGCAACCATGTACCCAAGCATCATCAAACCACGGGGGGAAATGCAGCCCGATGATTACAACATGTTTGTCATGGGACTCTATCTGAGCATAGCCCAGCCACAAGACAAAGTTGAGCTCATGGAAGAAACACAACGGGTGGTGACCACTGACTTCCTTAAGTTTGGTCGCCAGCTAAAGAAGAAAGAAGAAGAGCTGAAACTTGTAAAAGAAAGGGTTGAGGTCCTACTGGCAAAGGAAAAAGTGAGAAAAGTAGAAATTGCACACTTATCAAAGAAAGCGCAAGCTGAGCAGAACAAAATCTAAGAGGAACTTATGAAGTTCCAATCCTATGACCCCAATCTGGTCAACCCTCTACGAAGGAGAAACCAAGAATATCATAACCAGTTGGCTCTGGCAGAGCAGGGGATGCAACAAAAAGGTGAGGATTTTGAACGTTAGCACACTCAATTCAAGCAAGAAATGTAGTAGAAGAATGTGGATTTTGAGAACCGAAAGGCTCAATTGGAGAAGGAACTCCAAGAGATGAAGCTTTCCCTTGAGACTGAATCAATGAACAAAAATTGGGCTTGGGAAAAATGGCTCATTGAATGGAGGGCTTTATCTGAGCAACTTGTTGCCACAAAAAAAAGGATCATGAAACTAACACAAGATGTCAGATCAAGGGATGCGGAGATCAGTCTTTTAAGGAGTCTTCCCCAAGCCCCTGCTTCCTAGCCAGATCTCCTTCTGGTGGCCCAACAGCTATACATTTCATATTGGGAAAAATTCAAGGCATTTTTCCTGACCCTTCAGCCCACGCTCCAATTTATGGTGAAGTCAACAAATTTAGGTAGGGAGGTTCGTGGAGCTATTAAATGGTTCCCACAATTCATCACGGAGAAGGTTCCTAAGGCGAAAAACTTGTTGGATAAGTTATACATGGTCTCGAACGAGGACTTAGCAAACGTAGGAATCAGAGATCAGAAGGTTGCTGCCAAAATAGCGAACAGGTTTATCCACTGCCACACAGACATTCTCCATGCTAATGAGTGTGCTACCACACTGGACCAGACCATGAATAACATGCGGGCTAGGTTCTCCCAACTGACTCAGATGGGCTTACCCTCCCTGTTTCTTTCTGACGACTCAATGGCTACTACGAAACAAATTACAACAAAGATAGGAGAGAAGCAGCATGACACATTTGCTTTCTAGAACTTTATCCAACCCCCTACTATAGCGGATATTGAAGGTGTCACTCACCAGATTGCACGGCTACTTTTCCAACTTGAGTCTGGGGCTAGTTTATCTGCGACGTTTCCTTACAAAGAAATAATTGATCTACACAGAGCACAAGAGAATCTATGCAACATATTGATACCATCTAAGGTTGATTAGTTTCCTCTGCAAGACACTCTCTCTAAGCTTTGATTGCGTCACCCAATGGATGGGACTCTAGTCTGCAAGCCAAAAAAATTTTGGGTTCCTCATTCCGCAAGCGAAACACCCCTAGTAGTCACCAAAAGCTATGAATGTTAAATTCCTCAAGCTCCCTCGAGGTGGTTTTCATTTTTTCCAAGTACCATCCCGTGCCTTATCTTTTTGAACTTCATCTACTATTGCCACATGTCCACTAGGTGCTCCTCGCAAAAAGTTCTCTCTTCACTCTCCTATCAGCTCCCGCCATGCTTCCACATGTCAACACCGCATGCTGTTAAGGATTGCTTCCCTTCACTTTTCAATCGGGCCTCATATGCGTGCCACATAGCTTTCATCCACATACACTTTTGGTGGACCCCACAGTCAGCGTTGATGGTAAAGACTGCCCCATGTGTCTTCACCGCAAGGGATTTTCATCGCGGGAGGAAGAATCGACAAGCAAGCACTGACCTATTTCCATGTGTCTCTTTTGTGGGAACTTCATTGAAGGGAAGGCAAGAATGAACTGCGAGCTCTGCAAGGTTGTCGTGTGTCTTAACCGACTACATGATTTTGTGACACATGTCTACATGGGAGTTTACTAGGACTATTGCCATCATTCCCAGGGGATGCATCTGGCTTCTAAGCGACTACATTCCATGGCTTGAATCTTTTCTATTGTAACGTCCAAAGGAAATCATTGTTGAAAGCATCATTACTCAAGATACGGGATCTTTTCTATTACTGGCCCGCCAGGCGGTAGGATTTTAGCTATATATACTACTTCTTCCTTCTAAAAATGAGTTTGGAAAATATAGAAAATTTAGGGGAAAGACACCAGGCCTTTTGTATTGCTTTTAGCTTATTGTATAAGACTTTCATACTGTGCCATTGTTCGGCCTTTCTATTTTCTTAGGCTATTTGATGAAACATTATACTATGCCACTATTGTTCTGAACCATTTGTTTACAATACTTCTATGATTTGAATCTAAGCTTGTTGATGTAGACTATGTCTTTTGACTCTTCTTTTTAGTAAATGTGTATGAGAATCATTTTATGTCATTGAATGAAATATTCAAGTTTTAATCTTTAATTTATTTTATTTTGGGACATAGTAGATTGTTGAATGGGCCCTTAAATCGTATCCAAAAGATAGATTTATCGTGTCTTACATCTAAGTCTTGGCACATCACCTTAGTCAGATTTTATCTTTTATATTTGCTTCATTTTCCCTTTCCAAAACCCCAATTACAGAAGAAGCCAACTTCTTTAAAAATCTGGAGGTCACTCAGTTTAGTGCAATTGGTCCCCCATTAATTGAGTTTCCCATAAAGGTTGTTACCTTGGCAGTTTTTGGCATCAACAGTATCTTTTGGGTGCTTCAGCAAAAACCAAATTTATTTGTGCTAAAGTAGCCATTTCATTAAATATTGTTATATGTCAGGATGCTTGCTTGGCGTCAAGGCACCATTGTTTCATAGCCATTAAGGATTTCATCTTCTAGCAACTTACTTTTCCAAGATTGAGAAGTTCATGCAGTTGCACACAAAATGAGTTGATCTTAGGCATGAATCTCATCCGCTATGTATGGAAACCTTTTAATGGCGTTAAGAGTATTAATACAAAGATTTTTTATGATGGATATAAATGTGATTTAAAATATTTTAAATAAAATATAAAAACAACAATCTTTATATTAATGAACATCAATGATAGAAAAGTAAGTTGCACTATGTTTTGTTATGTTTTTACATTAAAACAGGGCATGTGCAGGATCATGGTATGCCAAAAAGTGGCAATGGAGAAAAAAATACGTGTTTCTACGACTCAAAAATGTGAAAATGGTGAGTTGACTTTTTGGAGCTGGGGTGACTACTGAGGCAGAGGGAAAACTTAGATTTAGGAATCGGATATCCGATTTGGATCGGATATCTGATTTTGTTGAAGTATATATATAAAAAAATCTCATTCCGATCCAGACAAAGGGAAACTTAGTTTTAGGAATCGGATATCCGATCCAAATCGGATATCTAATTTTGTTGAAGTATATATATAAAAAAAAGCCCGCGACCAAAACTCATTCACATTTGTTTTCGGCTCATCGGCGGCGGGCGCACAGAGGAGAGCGAAATCCGATATCCGATTTGGAGTCCATCTCTAACAGGTAAAGTTCTTTATTTTTTATCAAATTTTCAATTAGATTTGTTTATTTTTAGTTGATTTTTTTCAAAATATTGTTTTTTGGTAGAAAAACTAGGGTTTTTGGTAGATTTACAAAAAAACATAAAAAATTGAAGAAAAATAGTAAGAAACTACTTTTTTTAAAAATGTAATGGCATTTCCATAGCATACAAACATTGAGAGCAAATAAAATACAGAGTTCAATCCATGAATTATAGAAAATAGATTTTTGTTGGTTATATTCATATCGCTGATTACATTGCACAAAACATACTACAACTGCATAAATATCAAATGGTGATAGTTGTCGATGCTACCACATTTTTCATGCATGTCTACTCAAAGCATTTTATCAAATAGTTCATTGCCTTGCTGCTATGGCTAAAACCCTAAAACAAGTGCTTTTGAACAAGTTATGGATGCTTGAAAAGATCTATCAAAGCATAATAGTAAGCAATAGCATAGACAAGGTAGTGAACTGTTTCAAAAAATGCCTCAAAGAAATGTGG